>JBAMCJ010004274.1:0-79473 GCA_037075205.1 Drosophila prostipennis
TAAGTAATTACTTATGTGTTTATCATTCATAAAAGAAAAGTAGGGTACTTCCTTTTCTGATAAAAAGTGGTTCTGCTGATGACTCATTAGTTACTTTCGGTTATAATTATTTTCCATTAATGTTATCTATTTAACTATGTCCATTTTACTGAGTAGTTGTAAAGATATATACAAAATGTATATTTAGATTTTTATAAAAGTCAGCTGAGTGAATTGTAAACTTCATTTTGAACCTTAAATAGCCTTGATAAGAAACAAATTATGCATTGCAAAGTATGGGGTGAATGTCAAGAATTTTGGGCGAAATAAGAGAATGGGACACAATAAAGGTTCAACTAAACAATACAATCGCTAATTATGATGTACATATGGTGATAAGAAACAAAGGGAAGTTCCTGAGGTCTGGATAGTTGTTTATACCAATTAATAACAACAGGTAGATAAATATGTATCTTCAAATGTAAGACGTTAGAATTAGAACACAAATAAATTTCCTGATAAAGTATAAGAGAATTAAAGTTTTAGGTAGGGTTTTGGTTTTTCCTGTAGAATATGTTAAAATGTTGAATGCTAAAACATTTATATATTCCACAAGAAACACAAAACCCTAACTAAAACCATAGTAATTGATAGAAGAACATCTCATGTTTTTATCTACTCGCTGTCCCGGGCTTAATCCCTTGACTTCATTCATCTATCCCACCTTCTCCAGCATCTGCTCGATCTCCTCCGACAGCGAATCGAAGACGTGCTCGCCCAGGAGCGGCGATGTGTCAACGCCTCCCAATGCTCCACTTCCTCCTCCGCCGCTGCCTGCTCCGATTTTGCTGAATGCCACCAGCTTCAGGTCGATCTCGTTCTCCAGGCTTCTCGCCTGCTTCCGCAGCACTGTGCGGGGGATGGGGGAAGGGAATAAGTAGAGGGTAAGTTTACGGGGCAATCCCAGAGCTCACCATCGTAGCTGGATCCTCCCATTTGTCCAAAATAGTTTTCCTTTATTTGTTCGACTTTCGTGTGGCAATTAATGGGAGTACAATACTTCGGTCACACTGTTCGTATGACAAACAAGTTGGTATTTTATCCCGGTTATGCCGCGGTCACACTGACCGATAACTCCGAAAAAATAAAGCTCTGTTTCCACTACTGGAATTTTGCATATTTTCATAGTTTTAAAATAATTAAACCATACTATTATTACTTTTAAAACGATATTTGAAAATGATTTACATCCTCTATCAATATAGCAAACAAAAATGAATATGATGATTTTAAGGGAAAACATCGCAAGTCATCGACAAGTATCGATATATCCTCACAGCGTTTTGTTGCCGGCGGTTTTGTAAAGTTTGTTAAGTTATTTATTACGCTGTTTTTGGGCAACATGACGCAGGCAACAGGTGATGCACGTGTGCCGGACGAGGAGAGCGATCTGCTGCAGATCAAGCCGCTGTAAGAATAGCTCAGAAGCTGAGGTAAACTGAATAAACAACACACAACTAACCCGGGAAATGGGTTTCCATTTCAGAGGCGCTGGCCAGGAAGTGGGACGCTCCTGCATCATGCTGGAGTTCAAGGGCAAGAAGATCATGCTGGACTGCGGAATCCATCCGGGGTTGTCCGGCATGGATGCCCTGCCCTATGTGGATCTGATAGAAGCGGATGAAATCGATCTACTCTTCATTTCACAGTGGGTACAGCCAGGATTCCACAGAGAACCTTATTTTACTTGATCCCCCATTTGCTTCACAGTTTCCACCTGGACCACTGTGGCGCCTTGCCCTGGTTCCTCATGAAGACCAGCTTCAAGGGCCGCTGCTTCATGACCCACGCCACCAAAGCCATCTACCGCTGGATGCTGTCCGATTACATCAAGATCAGCAATATATCCACCGAGCAAATGCTGTACACGGAGGCCGACCTGGAGGCCTCCATGGAGAAGATCGAGACGATCAATTTCCACGAGGAGCGCGACGTGATGGGCGTTCGCTTTTGCGCCTACAATGCCGGTCATGTCCTGGGCGCTGCGATGTTCATGATCGAAATTGCCGGCATCAAGATCCTGTACACCGGCGACTTCTCACGCCAGGAGGATCGGCATTTGATGGCCGCCGAGGTGCCGCCGCAGAAGCCGGATGTCCTGATCACCGAGTCCACCTATGGCACGCACATCCACGAGAAGCGGGAGGATCGCGAGAATCGATTCACCTCGCTGGTGCAGAAAATCGTCCAGCAAGGCGGCAGATGCCTGATTCCAGTGTTCGCCCTGGGTCGCGCCCAGGAACTGCTGCTTATTTTGGATGAGTACTGGTCGCAGAACCCGGAGCTTCACGAGATTCCCATCTACTATGCCTCCTCGCTGGCCAAAAAGTGCATGGCCGTCTATCAGACGTACATCAATGCCATGAACGATCGCATTCGACGCCAGATTGCTGTGAATAATCCCTTCGTTTTCCGGCACATTTCCAACCTGAAGGGCATCGATCACTTCGAGGACATCGGACCGTGTGTGATCATGGCCTCGCCCGGTATGATGCAGTCGGGATTGTCGCGCGAGCTCTTCGAGAGCTGGTGCACGGATCCCAAGAACGGAGTGATCATAGCCGGTTACTGTGTGGAGGGGACGCTGGCCAAGACCATACTCTCGGAGCCGGAGGAGATCACAACGCTGTCGGGCCAGAAGCTGCCGCTCAACATGTCCGTGGACTACATATCATTTTCGGCCCACACGGACTACCAGCAGACCAGCGAGTTCATTCGCCTGCTGAAGCCCACCCATGTGGTGCTCGTCCACGGCGAGCAGAACGAGATGTCGCGTCTGAAGTTGGCCCTGCAGCGGGAATACGAGGCGGACGCCAGCACGGATATCAAGTTCTACAACCCGCGCAACACCCATGCCGTGGATCTGTATTTCCGTGGCGAGAAGACCGCCAAGGTGATGGGAAGCCTGGCTGCCAAGAACTCGGAGGTGGGAAGCAAGCTCTCCGGCGTTTTGGTCAAACGTGACTTTAAGTATCACCTGCTGGCTCCTTCGGATCTGGGCAGTAAGTGCAGCACTGACATTTATGAGACTTTTGATTGATATTTGGACAACTCTTTTGCAGAATACACGGACATGAGCATGTCAGTGGTCACGCAGCGCCAGTCGATTCCCTGGGGCAGCTCACTGACGACTCTGGAGCTCCTCCTCGATCGAATTGGAGCCGGATGCGTGGAGGTGGTGGAAGCGGATCGCAAGCTGCGGGTCTTCGGCTGCATCGAACTGACTGTGGAGCAGAAAATCATCGTGATGGAGTGGCAGGCGACGCATGTGAACGACGTTTACGCGGACGCCGTTCTGGCCTGCATAATGCAATCGGAGCTGGGTGGCACCAATCTCAAGGGTGCCGCGAAGCAGACCAAGTCGGAGGACTCGCGGTTCCGGGAGTGCCTCATCGAGACGCTGCAGGACACCTTCGGCGACAGCTGCGTGCCCAAAATGTTCAAGGGTGATTTGCTGCCAGTAATGGTCAGCGGAAAGAGGGCAGAAATCAATCTGGAAACTCTGGTGAGTAAATCACTTGTAACCATAACCTTTAAACCTTAATAAAACGCACATATCAACTTGCTTTCAGGCCGTCAACTGCGCCGAGGACGACGTCCTGCGGCAGATGCTCAACACAACGGTGCAGAAACTGCACCAGACCCTAGTCTCCGCCCAATAAACTCCAGAGCCATTCCGCTAAATAAATCTCCGGGTGCGAGAATGTTCTTTTTATTGATTGATTCAAATGTATAATTATATTGTAAGCTTGATTGAAGTGTAGAAATGGAAATTAACGCTGTGTGCTCTTGGCGATCTGCTCCTTGAGCATGAGGATGCTGGCCCTTTGCTCGGAGGGCAACTGGGCGATCTGCTCGTCGGACAGCTGCAGCACCTGCATAATGAGGGCCGCCTTCTCCTGGTCGGAGGCATCCGACGGCAGAACTCCGTGGGCGCCCAGCCGGCTCTGCAGCTGCTGAGCGGCCGCCTGTTGCTGTTGCGTCGGCGGCGGAATCCCCTGCGGCGGGGCCTGAGGACCCGGTCCAGCCCTCAGCCGGGGATCCATGGGACGCTGGCGCGGATCGCTGGGATAGGGAGCCGGTGGCGCCTGCGGAATGCCCTGCTGCTGCTGGGCGGGCATCTGGGCTCGAGTCCGGGGATCCATCAGTGGCGGCGGCACTGGATTGGGCAGAGCTCCACGCAGATCCTGATCCATGCCGCGGGCCATCATCCTGGGATCCAGCGGCATGGGACCACCGGGCACCATGCGCAAATCGATGTCGTTCGGATGGACATTGGATTGGAAGCCCGGTCCGGGAACGGGCATGGGCGGCTGGGGAGCCTGCTGCTGTTGCTGCTGGGGGATCTGGCCCTGCTGCTGCTGGGGAATGGGCCCCTGCTGCTGTTGCTGGCCCATCATGCCCGATCCCTGGTGCGGATTGCCACCCAAGACGGGCGGCATTTGGTTGGCCTTGAAGAGCATGCCGAGCGCCTGCTGCGGATCCACGATCCGCATGACCACCATCGCCTGGAGCAGGGCGTAGGCCAGCTGGGGATTGAGCATGAGCATCTGGCGAGCCTCCGACGGATTGCTCACGATGCAGAGCTTCATCTGCTTCATCAGCTCGTACATCTGCTCCGGCGGCAGGGAAGCCACCGTTTTGGTGATCAGCTCGGGCGCATCCTCCGGTTCGCAGGGCTCGCCGTAGGGATTCTCCACCTGCGGACCCTGGAGCAGCTGCTGCATCTCCATGCGCGACTTCTCCGTACAGGCGTTGTCCACGCGCAGCGTCCGGCCGCCGATCTCGTAGCCGTTCAGGTTCCGCATGGCACTCAGCGCCGTCTCCTGGTCCTTGTACTCGCAGAAGCCGAATCCCTTGGGCTTGCCACTCTCCCGATCGAAGACCAGTCTGCGGGGATCACAAGGAGGAGGATTATTATCCGGTATCACCAGATTTTATCCAAGAAACACTCACTTGAGCGACAGGACCGGACCCACTTCGCTGAAAATCTCCTTCAGCTTCTCCTCGGTGGCCTCGTAGGGTATGTTCCCCACAAAAACCGACCGCATGGACTTGTCCATGATGCTCTGCTCCTGCGCCTTATCTGCCATTTCTGTTGTTTGCTATTAATTAATGCACAAATCCTTGTAAATCTTAGAAAACGTCGACAAATATGCCGAAAACAGAAATATTCCTGCGTTGCGGCTTGCTGCTTCTTCTTGCTTCGAATAATTTCCCTTTCCAGGGCTGGGATGTTTTAAGAAAAAATATCGATAGAACATCGATATTAAAAAAAATTTTATTTTAAATATGTAACTTCCCAATATAATAAATTATATATGTATATTTCAAAAACGTGTATTTTTAAATGCAGATTCAAAATAAAAATACAAATGTACTATGTACCAATTTACTTAAATAAATATTTGGCAGATTACGCTAAAAATGCTTACTATACAGATCTCCGCCTATGTACTTCACGACATCAGACAACAAGACCAACAAAGCACCAAATATTTAACACATTTCAAAAATGTTTAAGATATTTTTAAAACAAAAAACATCGATAACAAGAGCCAAACATCGATGTTTCCACAATTTGTAAAAACATCGATGCATCGATGTTTCCATCGATGTTTCTCCACCTCTACTGGTGTTGTAATTTTTCTTGTCGCAAGGTGAAAACGATTTAAACGGTTTTTCATAGTGAAAAGTGCAGCTAATTGCTCGAATTGCGCACCAAAGTGTAGATGAAAGTGGCGTTTATTCGATTTCGTCGCGGCAGTGGTGAACAAACGGCCCAAAGTGCATGAAAAACGTGCTTGAAAATTTTACTTTGTGTGTAGCCACACGCACTTCAGCACACACACTCGCACACACACACAGACAGAGGGAGATAAACGCAGCGATGGCCTCGCAGTCGCACTCGCACATATAAAAAGCTCGCTTGTATATTGGAGAAGGAGCGCACAAAGCAGAAGACGAGAGGAAAGATTTCTGTGTCATTGAACGAGAAAAGAGGAAAACGAAGAGAGCCAGGAGCTCCTCTTCCAGCGGCCGCAGGTGCAGAACCCTCTTTCCGATTCCAAGGATACGATACCCAGCATAGGGGCCTCTTAGCCGTCGCCTCTCTCTCTCTCTCTTCCTCGATCGATACTGGTAATTAGCTGGCGTCCTCTCCTCTCTTTGTGGAAGTGTCATTCCATTCCATGGTCGAAAACGAAATCGAAATCGATGGCAAATGAAATGGCTGGCGAACAAAAGCGGAAATATGTGCATTTTTAAATTATGTGTGCCTGTAATTATGTGAATAATTAGCAGCAGAAAAAATGGTACAATAAGTGGCAAGATCAGCGACATTAACGCACACACACACACGCCCGCAGGCACACTGGAAAAAAGGTTTGCTGAGATTCTTGTTGATGCTGCTGCTGCTGCCAAACTGGAATTGGAATATTCCTTCTACATAATGCATTCACACGCACTTTGTGCTCCTCTTTTTTCGGCTGTCTGTGTGTGCATGTGGGTGTTGTGTGTGCGTGGTGTGTGTAACCTTTGCAAAGGAAAAATCAATAGCAACAGACGTAGACATTTGTTTGCCGCTGTTTATGTGATATGTGCAGCCCTCGCATTGTCCTTCGCCCCCAAAACAAAGAGCAACCCTTGCAGAGATGGCCGAATCCCAAAAAACCCGAAAAGAATAAACAGCAAATATTGGTCTATAGCCTATAAATAAAAGCAAAAGTTATCGCAAAAGGCTGGCGGCAGGCAGAGAAAAAATCAGAGGAACGGCCAATAACTCGTCAGCGGGCTGGGTCGTTGCCTCTTTTTCGTTTTCCGATTCTGATTCCGTTTCTTCCTGCGACTCTGGCTCCACGAGCGAAAAAAGCTGCTCCAGAAGTTGTCTCACACATCTGCGGCCGGCATTCCAATCCGCCACTTCCACTGCTCACTGCTCACACCTGGAAGTTAATAGCCTCTCTTCGCTTCCAAGCAAATCCTTATAGTATAGCTCTGTCGTTAGTATCCAAGCTCCATGCGGGTCTTATGTTTTACTTTTGATTTGGAGAATAAGGCTAATTACTGGATCATAAGCACAGTTTTATAAAATCAATTGTTATTCTATTAAAATCTATAAATCCTGGAAAGTCTTTAGTCTTTTAGTAATAGGAATAGGAATAGGTAATGCTATCTACATTTTAAAATTAATAGATTTTCTGCATATTCTTAGTATCTTTACTAAAGAATTAAAATTTTGTTCTAAATTCATTGATTTAAAATGGTTTTACCATACATTACGATTACTAAATGTATACCTATACCTATTGCTTTTTTTATAGTTTTGAAGAAATCCAAGCTTAGTAGACAAGGTTGAATTTAATGATCCTTCTTATCTATTCGAAGAATATTATTGCGCCCCAATTTCTTTGTTCAAATACGTTTAATATTTTCTAAAGAAATTGTTTATTAATATTTTAACGAAATTAGATTAGTAATTTCTGAGTTCTGGCAATCTCCCATTGGTAATTTTACTTAAGTATATTAAAAAAACTCGGTGTTTCCCCATTTGTTTTTATCAACTTCCTGGTGGTTTAAGAATAAACACCAATTTCTTAGAATAAACTATTTTGTAAGATTTCTTTAGTTAGTGGGCTGCCAAACATATTCTTGTTCTTGTTTGGAATATTTTATGGAATTTTTTGTTATGTTATTAAATGATAGATTTAATTTGCTATACATTTTTGATGCCTTCTTCTGGCTTGTAATGTCAAATCACTCCCATTAGACTTGGATTAGTTTGGATAAACCCACGTTTGTTAAGATTAGGCTGTACGCATTCCGCGGATAAACGATCCGCTGGACGGCGCATTCTTGGCATATCGGGTATCGTCTCACCGAAGGCGGCTGATATCGGAGCGCGGATTCAATGAGCCCAAGGCCTAGCACCGAGACTTGTGGCTTTCTGGCACCAACATTCTGACATTCTTTCTTTTCTCCTCCACATTTCAGCTCACCCGCGTCGAATCAGAGGACTGAGCAAGATGGACGCCAAGCCAAGGGGACACGTAGTTTTATGACTCTGAGGGGCAGCCAAGCCAGCCATCCGTCGCACTAGAAAACTAGAAGCCAGGCTCCCAGCGAGCAGGAGCAGCCAGTGAGCAGGAGTAGCCAGGAGCCACAGATAGAACAATCTACAGACGTCACCATGGTCGACAACAGTGTCCAGTGCCCCGTGTGCACATTGTATCTGCATGCGGGCATGAATCTCTCCGATCACTTGGAGACCCATCCCAAGGAGCAGGTGATCAAGGCGCTGGTGCAGATGACGATCGTCGGGAGCGGTGGCAACAGCATGGGCAGTGTTCTGGCTGCCGCCATGCTGGCAGGAGGATCTGGAGGTGGATCGAGCGGTGGCGAAGCCAGCAGTGCGGCGGCAGACGAGAAGCCAGCCGTCTTATCACCGCCTTCTGGTGGCGATGTCAAACCAGTTGTGGCCAATACCATATCAGCAGCACCGGCAGCAACAGCAGCGGCGCCTGTGGTGCCGGCAGCTCCGCCACCGCTCTCCTCCGCCCTCGTGGCAGCCTGCTCCAACGGATCCGCCTCTTCCACCACCAGCTCCACACCCACCTCCCCCTCCGCAAGCAGCAGCGGCAACAGCAGCAAACCGAGCAATCCACCGATGAAAGCACTGAAATGCGCACCGCCCACGACTGAGGCGCGAGCCAACACATCCGCACATCCCACCACGAGCAGCGTGTCCACCTTGTACCAGCCAGCGCAGGTCACTCCGGACTATCGCTTCAACCAGCAGCAGCAGCAGCCACAGACGACGGGCTTTGGGCGTGGTGTCACCAGCTCGGCAGCCACACTGGTGATACCGCAGGTGCCCCAGCAGCACTTCCTCGCCGGCCACCAGCAGCAGGCTCACTTTACACATCAGCAGCAGCCGCCGCAGCAACAGCAACCACAGCAGCAGCAGCAGCCTGCCCTGAAGTTCAGCTATGCCACGGCTTTGCCCCCACCTCCGCCGTTGCAAGTGAGTTTTAAAGACCCAAATGAGTTCTCCTGTTTGCAATCCAAATCATGGTTAAGGTCTGTCTGAATACTTTTTTGATAGGAACATATTAATCCAATATATAATTAAAACGTTATTGCTTTATAAAATGGTCATATATTCTAGTTTTCCAAATAACAGACAATCTTTTCGATTACCATGTAACAGGGAATTTTAGCTTCGTGTTTATCTTTATGTATAACTAAATTTCCTATTTTTCTTTAAATATTTTAATTTATAGGTTCTAAATTATATAACATAACTCTTTTTAAATTGACATTTTCATTTTATACAATTTCTTTCAGCTATTCACGCAGCAGCAGCAGCAACATCCGACAGTTGCCCCATCGCAATCGCAGCAGCAATCGCACCAGAAACCACCTCCCGCCTACGGAGCAGCCATCAGTCAAATACGATCTCAGCACAACCAAAACAAGCAGCAGCCACAGCCTCAAAACGTGGCCATGCAGCATAACCTAGCCCTGGCACCACCGACAACAACAGCACCGGCAACTGCAGCTGGCAAGCAGCCGCCCAGTAAGCCGCATACGGAAGTATTCCTCAATCCCCCACCACCGCCCCCGGCGTCACAGCAGATCCACAATTTGGTGCAGCATCAGCAGAATCAGGGCCAGCTCCATCAGCATCCCCACAACCACCAGCAGCAGCAGAACCTGCCGATGGCCGCTTCGTCCTCCGCTAGGTTGCAGCAGCACCACCAGCAGCCACCGAGCTTGCAGACCTACGGATCAGGTGTCAGCAGTAGCTGCAGTTCCTCCAACATCCCCTCCACCTCGGCATCTGGACTTCGGGTGAATCGTCAGACCAACTCTCCCTTCGGAGCGCTGCTCAATGCTGCGGCGGCTGCAGCGTGCGCATCGCCAGCCTCCTCCAGCGCGTCTTCGTCGGTGCTGCGCTTTGCGGAATCACCGGTGGCACACTACTTGGAGCGGGAAAACGGTGACTTCATTGTCCAGGAGACGCCAAAGCATATTGTCGAGTGTGTGGAAAAGGAGGACGGAGAGTTCTCCGTAATCGAGCGCATTTACCAATCCCCGCCGAGTGTTTTGCACATACACGATGACGATGAGGACGAAGAGGATGAAGAGGACGAGGAGGACGACCACGAAGCTCCGCCGGAGGAGGACGACGGGGACGATGAGCGGGAGGAGAACAGCCACAGCCGTAATGTGAGCAAGACAACGAAAAAGGCTCGCAAGACGAAGCCCAAGCGAAGCTCCAAGCGGGTCTCGGATGAGGAGGAGTTCATGAGCCTGAGCAGCGGATGCGAGAGTGAGTTGGAGAGGGAACGCAAGCAGGAGCAGCCGAATGCGGCGGCATCTCTACCGCCTCCATTGTGCACGGCTCCTTCTACGAGCACCGCAGGGGCTTTCGCTTCCTCCTCGAATCTGGCGGATAACCATTCCAATTCCGCTTCCAACTCCGCCTCCAATTCAAACTCCACCACCACCAAGTCCAAGAAGAATCGAATTACCGTGCTCAGCGATGTGCCGCTCAATATGAATGAGTATCTCGATTTGATGGGCAACATTGTGGCCTCCAGTCGCATTGGGGCAGGTCGTCCCTTTGCCGCTGTGGCTCCCATACCCCTGGTCAAGGTTGAGAAGGAGGAGCCGTTGGACGACTACGACAATGTGGCGATGGCAGTGGCAGCGGTTCCTACTGAACTGGAGCAGAAGCCTAGCTTGGAGCACGGCACCACCAGCGTCATTCGCATGGCAAGCACAGCTGCCGCGACAACGTCTGCGACGGCGACTGGAGTGTCTCCCGAGGATCTCACCCAGCCGCCGACGATGAAGGTCGAGGTGGAGCCCACCACATTGCTACCGCAGCGCTTCTCCACTCCCGCACAGCAACGCGGGCCCAAGAAATTAGTCATCAAACCAAAAGCAACAGCACCAGCGACAGCGACGACAACGAAAAAGACTGACACCCCATCTTCCTCCAGCAGCAACCCATCCATATCAAGAGATCTGGTGCAGGTGAAGAGTGAGACCCTGGAGGCTCCGGCGCCCAGCAGTAGCAGCAGCATTCTGGAGAAGCACCTGACCACCAGCCGCAAGCTGCTGCAGCACCACTCGGCGGTTAACGATGACGACGCACGGGTGCTGTTGGAGTTTGCCAACTCGAAGCAGCCGCCGCCGCTGGCCACCTCCAGCACCACGTTCGTAGTGAATGCCAGTACCGGCTTCCCATCGGCGGGATCAGTGTTCGCCAGCAGCAGTAGTGGCTGTTCCAAAGCACCGGCCAAGCCGGGCGATGAGTACATCCTGCCGGACAACAACGTGGATGTGGATGAGATTGTGATATCCTCGTCGTCTTCCTACACTTCCTCAGCGGCCCAGGTGCAGGCCACGCTGCAGCCGCCGGACTTTAACTTTCTGTACCACCAGACCACCACCACGGCTACGACGGCCACCTACTTCAATCCCTTCTCCAGGCAGCAGCAGCATCACCAGCAGCAGCAGCACCAGCAGCATCAGCAGCATCAGCAGCATGGCGTTAGCGATGCCACCAACGCGGCCACCTTGGCTTCGTCGTCCAGTAATTCAATGGATCACGACTCAATGAATGCAACATTCCGGGTGGCCAAGACGCAGTCGCTGCAGTGGTACCAGCAGGAGCAGGAACACGATCCGCAGAACCAGGGCGGAGTAGCATCGGGAACGGCCACACCCTCCAATCAGAGCCAAGATGTGGTCAGCCACCAGCCCACCAACTTTAATGCCGCCTTGGCTGCCGTCGATTGCTGCAGCGTTGCCCTGGATGAGGATGCCAAGTATCTGGACCTGGACGCCTGCAAGCGGGAGCAGCTGAGCAGCAGTAGCAACCTTCCCTCGGCCTCCGCATCCACCACGTCGTCTTCATTCGCCGGCGCAGGCACGGAGAGCAGTTTGGTTGGTGGCCTGAACATCCGCACGGATGAGAAGATGCCCGCCAAGGGTGAAATCTCCGAGCAGGAGAGCAACTGCGACATTGAGAACTCCTGGAGTGAGTCGGTAAGTTATCGCTTATTTGGTTTTTGTCGCAAGCCAATCATAAATGACATTGCTTACAGGTATACGGGGATATTTCGCAGCGGTATTTCAGGAACCAGTTTTCTGGAGGCTACAACCCCGACTGGCGACAGGATTACTACCCGGCCCAGGATCTCAGCGCCCAGCAGAGGGAGCAAAAACGGTAGGTCTTTCAATTTATATTGTAATGTATTTAATATTTAATTATCAAACACTTACAGTTTCGACTTTAATGCGGTTGACGATGAGGCTTCATCCAGCTCACGAAAGAGTCACCTGACAGATGTCGTCCCCACTGCGGCCACCTCCTCCGCGTCTACGTCCTCGGCTTTGCTGGCGGGTCCACCAATAGCTTCGACATCGCGGGCTGCCGCAGAGGCGGCAGCGGAGGCGGCTGCTCTTGCCCAACGGAAGCCGCAGCGCCGCAAGCTCTACAAGTGTCCCCACTGCGAGGCGATCTTCGAAAAGCTGAAGGAGCGCAATGCGCACATGATTGGCGAGCACAACTATGTGCGTCAGAACCGCCGACTCATCTGCACTCAGCCGCAGGTCAGCGCCTCGATGCTGCCGCCCCAACAGCAGTTGATCCTGCAGGCCGGCGAGGGCGTACATGAGGACTCCAAGGATGGCATTGTCAAGATAAAACAGGAGCAGTGCCAGGAAAAGCATGATGTGGAGCATATGCACGCCCATTCCGAAATACTGGCGGATGTCAAGGACTCGGAGCTGCTGGGCATCGGTGGTGACGGCGACGGGGATGTGGACGGCGACATTAAGCCACCCAGCCAGTTGGATGAGAAGCCCACGCTGCCGCCGCTGGCCATGACAACGCCGGCTGCCAAACTGGCAGCTTTGTATCGCATGCTCATCGCCTACAACGAGTCCAAGCTCGGCCAGGAGCGCAATAATCTCAGCGAGCTGGAGCAGAAGGCCATGGAGAAATCCATCTTTCTGTGCTACGTTTGCCGCACGGACTTCCCATCCGTAAAGCTCTACGACGCCCATCTCACCGAGCATCCGGCTGAGTGCTTCACCTGCGGCAAGAAGTTCTACCGCTGGAAGAACTTTTCGTTGCATCTGAAACGACACTTGGGCTGGAAAGAGTTCGGATGCTACGTCTGCGACAAGAAGTTCGTGGTGCGCAGCGCCCTCGTTGAGCACATGCGGATGCACACGGGGCAAACGCCCCTCAAGTGCAAGATATGCGGTGAGTAGAACACAATCTTTCTAAAACCTTTTTAGTGCATTTCCCAAAACTAATACCTTTTGTTTCCACCACAGGCAAAAAGTTCAAGCGCTACTCGAATCTGACGCAACACCGCAAGCGGCACACCAAGATGATGGTGCGCAAGAAGGAGTATGTGTGCCACTGCGGCGAGGTGTTGCCCTCGAAGGCGCGCTTCCTGTGGCACAAGGAGACGCACGACCTGAAGCCCAAGTGCTGTCCCTACTGCTGCGATCGGTTCGTGCACGCAAACTCACTGCGCCGACACATCCGGCTGGCCCACTCCGACAAGTTCGACTACGCCGAACCGATGGAGTGCCCCATGTGCAAGCAGATCTTCGCCAAGACGTCGATCAAGGCGCACATGGCGACGCACTCGACGGAGCCCCAGTACGATTGCGCCATTTGCAGCAAGAGCTTCTCCACCAAATGGAATCTCAAGATCCACTCGTGGGTGCACGCCAACCGGACGGCCAAGCCCTTCAAGTGCGAGTACTGCCCAAAGGCGTTCGTGCGAGAGCTGGACTTCAAGAACCACATCAACGCGCACAAGCAGATCAAGCCGTATACGTGCGAGTACTGCGGCTGCAAGTTCATCCGCAAGTACAACTACATGAGGCACCGGCGCGAGCATCACGGCACCAAGAAGTTCACCTGCGACCAGTGCGACAAGTCCTTCCATCGACACTACTATCTGATCGAGCACCGGCGCATGCACACCGGCGAGCGGCCATTCACCTGCACCATCTGTGGCAAGAGCTCCACCACGAAGACCAACCATAACAAGCATCTGAAGATCCACCATTCGCGCGATCCGTTCACCGTGGAGGCCTAAGGGTGCTCGGCATCATCGGGCTTCGTAATCGAACTAAAGTTTAATATAATCATTACCTAGGTAGTTGTTTATGACTCATCTCTGTGTGTACTGTGTGTGTCTGTGGTTAAAACAACAAAACAAAAAAACAAAACAAATTAGTATTACTTATCGAACTATATATTTAGTTTACATATGCGATTGCCAACTCTTGTTGAATAAGCAAACAAGAAACAATTATCACAATAATTACATTTTACTAATCAGACATTTTGGATGTGGTTTAAGAACGTAGCTAAATATGAAAGTGTTCCCCCCGTTCTCTTCCTCCCGATTCGAATCGCAATTCGCGTCAACCGCTTTAATCCCGTTTAGGTTTTAGTTTTAAATCCACTTTAGTGAAATGGCATACCTAGTTCAGTGCAATATACATCGATTAATTACTATATGCCGCGATACTTTTCATTTCTGTAGCTTAGTTCGCATTAAGTTTTATTCATTTATATTATCTATGCATGGGAAGGCATACTAGTTAATTTAAGTTAGCCGAAATTGGTCTTAAAAACTTTCGAGTTTTTCCAAAACTTGAGCACATTCTATGCGAAGGACACATACACAGAAAACGAACACCCATCTAACAACTTGTTATATAATTTGTATTTTTCTAATTAAAGAGAAAACTCTCTGCCAGCAATCGAACGTAAGTGAACACAACTGTCATATTGGATAAACAATTTCGATGTACGTAGCATATTCTTGATTTATAGTAGTTGCAACTTCTCTAGGCTATTTTAAAGGATTGTTTCAATGGTTTAATGCAGTAATTAGTTAAAATTCCTAGCATTAAGTGAACACAACATTAAGTATAAATGAAATTTCACAATACATGCATGTATGCATCATAATAACGAAAACAAACAAATGAAAACAAAACAATTTTAAAATATTTACAACTTACAATACAAATTTCAATGAGAACTAATGGAAAGAATCCCATTCTATGGAGGAAATAAATTCAATTTATGGATAATTACAAAACAATTATTGCCTTTTAATGTTTTTTTTCAGGAAATGAATGATAAATAAACTACATTTCTACCATTTGCTTACCAACGGATAAGAAAACAGGGCCGTCGATCCAGGCAGACATCCCTCGAACGGCGATGGTTGATGGTTGCTAATAACTGGATGGATTCAACATTAATTTGTAGTTGGAAAACAGGAAACTTTTATATCAATTAGTAAACATAAATTTTAAGAAGTAAAATCGTAATTTACGGTTTCTTGTCATGAAATGAAATATTAATTTATTTATGAAAACTCGATTAAATTGAATAGTTAAGTAAATTAAAATGTAAAATAATACTGCGATACATATTCATTTATGTAGTTTTGGAAAAGTCGTTTTGATTAAGAGTGCGCATATTTTAAGCGCTTTAAAATGAAACTAATAATATAGTTTTAGATTGTTGTTGGCATTTTGCCACATTATTTGGCTTTCAGTAACATCCAATTCTCGCACAGAGATTGGTACACGAGCTTCTTCTTGTGTCTATCCTCGAAAAGCTCCACCTCGATGAGATCGGACTCGCTATCGGAACGGTCGACCTTGTTGGAATGATAGTTGAGAGGATAGTGAACCCGGGCAAAGACCAGCGGATACTTGCAGAGGCAGGCCTGCAGTGCCTGGCGCACCGACTTGTCTCCGAAATTCTTGTTTTTCTTCACGCCGTGCAATTTGACGCGGAATGAGCGCAGTGGGAACATGAACAGCTGATTGGGCATCACCTTCAGGTGCTTGTACGAGACTTTCTCGATGTCATGGAAATCGATGTAGAATACGGTGGCCTGTGAAGTGCTTGGCGGAGTGACCGTTGTGATCTCCTTGATAATAGCGCGATACCACTGTTTATCCTTCGAGTAGCGGGCCAGGCACAAGTCGCCCACACTGGGTTTATTCAGCGGTTCCGCATCCTGGATCAAAGCGCTCGTCTCTTGGACCAGGCTGATGTCGTACTTGGTGAATTCCGTGAGACAAGGTGCGATCTGCAGCTCCGTGGCTGAAAGTACGCTATCCACGGTGCACTGGAACTGCTTGACGCCATTGGGGAGATTCAGTGTCTTGAAGCTGCCGCTGGCATCGTAGTAAGACCTCACCGTTGATGTGTCCAAAGGGGAAAAGCTCACATTGTCCTTCATTTCCTTCACATGAAAAATAATAATTTTTTAAGATTATTCAAATAATTTTACAAACAGAAAGTTTTACCTTTTGACGCAGTTCAATGCGGCGTCTTAGCTGAGTAGCGGCCAAGGAATTGAGCGGCTCCATCTGACTGTCATCGGGAGGATTCGCCTTCAACTCGTTGTGATTACTCTCAGAGGAAACGGATGACATCTCTTCTTCTGAATCACCATCAAGGCCCGATTCTTCTGCTCCGCTTGCGCCATCAAACTTATTAAAGTCGGTCATAAAGAAACTATTGTTGTGGTACATTTCCTCCGCAGCCTCCTGACAATCGAAATCCTGATCACACTCGAAGGCTTCCACCTCCTTGCTATCGATATAATACTTTTTCTTATGGGGCGGTGATGAAAGGGTCTGGTCCTTACGCCGCGTTTGAGGCTCTTCATCGTCTGATAGTTCTCCCTCCCCCGAGGCAAGGTTCTCCAGTTCGTCGAATACCTTAAACTCCTCCATCGCTTTTTGGGAGGGTATGAATATCGATTTCTTTTTGCCCGCTTGTTTTTCGTTGGTCGACACGGATATCCCGCAGTCTATCATCATGGTGGCAATGTCCAGATTGCCCACCTTGATCTGGCATGTGGGCATCTTTTTGGAACCCACTCCCTTGGCATCCACAACGCGCACACTGCTCAGCTTCATGACCACATTCTGGTGGACCGTGTCCATTTCCTTAATGGAATACTTTCCGCGCTTCGATCGCACTCCGTGTATAGTCACCAGAAAGCACATGGCGTTCAGTTCTGGGAACGGGGCATAGGGCAGCATCTCATCCGCCTTCACCTGCTCCATGTTGCCATAATCCACATAGTACACAGTGTACTCATCGTGATTGTTTCTTCAAACGCTGCACTATTCCGCGGTAGATTAGGTTGTCCATGTGATAGGTGACCAGCACCGGTTGTCCCACCTCGTAGGTATAGGAAGTGTCGCGCTCCTGTTGCTTCAACATTAGCGGCTTGTATTTCCGAACCAGCAGGTTGCGCATGTGATCCATGAAGGGCTTGTCGTTGGCCAAAGTCAAGTAGATGCAGCACTCGTAACTCACGTTGGTGGCAATCGCCGTAAAGATGGTCTTCTCGCACTTACGTGCCGCTGTCCAAGCGGCCGGCGGTGCTGTTTGACCAGTCGTTGGGTTGCCCTTACCCAAATCCTCGAGCAGTTCAAGCGGTGGCATCTCCTCGTTGTGCTCGAAGCCAGCTTTCACCCTTGGCAGGTCTGAGGGATTCGTGTTCTTTCCCTTGCCAATCTTGTCAATCTTTTCCATATAGGATTGCCACGCTTTAATGTCGATGGACTTGGCCGTTCCTGTGGAGCGAACGCTGATCGACTGCTGGTCCTCGTTATCGGCATGCAGATCCTTCTCTGCCATACAAGCCAGCACAAGGGTCGAGTTGATATTCACATACTTCGTTCGAGCCGGCGAAAAGGGTCCACTGACTATGGTGTGGGAGCCCCAAAGGACCACGCTCAAGGAGTTATCCGTATGGCCGTGACCTGTAACGTAGATCTCGTCGAAGGCCTGCAACTGATCCATGAAGAAGTCAATGGCGTCTTCAGACCACCCATCGCCGGTTGGCCGAATTCCGTGGAGGTGACAGCGCTTGGCGCTGTTCGAGATGCGCATGTTGGCCTCGTCAATGGGGGCCAGGCAGCGGCTGAACACATCGTCGACCAGCTCGCCCAGATCCCTTAGCTGCACTTGGTAGCGTACCAATTCGCTAGTGCTAGCAGGAGTGATGACTTTCGTCACCACTCCGCGATGCCATAGCAGCTGTGAATCCGACTTGGCTTGGACTCGCACATAGCACATCTCGCCCACGTGCCAATTGGTCCTGGTCATCATATCCTGATACATTGCTGCCGCAGTTTCCTGCACCGATTTCTGCAGGAGCTCGATGGCTGGCTGGAAATGGGGCAGGGTCACATAGAACTCATCCGGCTGGCGGACGTGAAGAATGGTGACATTCACCCGCTTGTTGCGCTCGTTTTTATCGGCCTTCTGGTAGGGCGCCAGTTCCACGGGCTGTCCCTTCTGCTGGGCCATAAACTTGCGCGTCTCCACGTCGATGCGAACGGTTCGTGAGGATTCGGTTGGATTGATCATCCTACTGCTCTCCCCGCTCGAGGTGCAGAACCCTTGGGCCACCAGTTGCACGCCAACGCTCGTGGTCTCCGAACCGGAACGAGTGAAAGTCAACGCCACGTAGACCACATCCGCCGTGGAACGGATCACCTCCAGGTGGAGCTTCGGATTTGAGGTTAGCTGCTTGAAGAAGGCCGTCGCCTCCGAAGTCCACGTGTAGGCCAGCTCCGCACGGGTCTCCACATCCGCTAGGCAGCATTTGATGGCCAGCTCCGTGTCCCAAAAGTTCTGGGGCAGCACGAACAATTGGTCCCAGAAGACCTTTTGGCTGGGACCATCGTCTACCAGGCGCACGAGAACGTAACCTGAGAAGATGAAGAAACATTTATGGATTTAGTTAAAGTTAATACCAAAGGGATTCACTCACCATCGGGTAGAATCTGCTCGATGCTAGCGCGCTTCCACTGACCATCCGACTGCAGCACGCAACCGAGATGCAGTCGACCCAGAAAAATGTTCTGCAGCTGGCTAATGCTGATGCGATCCATCGATGCCTGCAGGCTGGTTTGCAGCCGGCAGCGCTTCGCCTCGAAGTCGTGGCGCATAACGTAGAACTCCTGCGGATCCTCCACATGCAGCATCTGGATCATGAGCACGTCCCCGAACTGGAACGTCATCCTGGGCAGGCGCAGCATAGTCGGGGCAGGCTGCAGCCACTGATGGCCAATGGCTGGCGCTCGGCCGCAGCGGGAGCGCGCCAGGCCAGCGTATAAAAAAGAATCGCGCACGGAGATGTCGGTATTGTAGTTGCTCGTTATGAGGTCCACCTCATATTGCACATGACACACAGCCCTCTTCACGACCACGTGCACGGGATTGCTGCAAGAAGAAGTCATTGGATTAATAATGGACTAAACCCTAAGCACCGCATCGATTTGCTCTTACTTCTGCACAATCTGCTTGAGGAAGGCGCTAGCCCTAGTATCCCACTTGGATCCACCATGGCTGGGCATCAGCTCCTTTAGGCTACAGTGCACCGCAGCGTATGGCAGGTGGGCCAGACGTTCCGGCATTTCACGAAAGCTGCAAGGAATGGTACAGAATTACAGAAGAAAAATCCACCAGTTATCAGAGAAAACTCACTTGCTGCTGTGGACTTCCATGTAAAGGCCGATGTCCGGCAGAAAGACCTTGTAGACATCCCGAGGGACCAGCGTTTGGCTGACCATGGCGCGATAGAAGCGATCCTGATCCTTGTGATAGGTTATGTAATGCTGGCCCAATACGATCGACGGCGGGATGGAGCGGCTTTCCCGGAGCGTCTGGTAGAATGTGTCCAGCTCTTCGCGCAATCCCTGGGCGGCGTGGACGCCCTGAACGTAGAAATCTTCTGGGGAATTGACGGAGCGCACCTTAACCAGCGCATCGGTCTTGAACCAATCTCTCTTGTCCCCTGCCCTCGAAGTTGTTGCAGAGTTTGTGCTGTTCGGTTTGGTGATGTCTAGTGCCGAGAAGTTCAGAACCAAATCCAAATCCCTCGCCGGATACTCATCGGTGGTGGCAGCAGTCGAATCTAGACTGGATTTGGCTTTCTCAGCCTTTTTGGCCCGTTTCTTTTGACCCTTCGACATTTGGTTGTTTGGCTTTGGTTTGGAACTTTGGCTCGACATTACGTTGGGCTGCAGGATATTCGCCTTGCCACTGCAGGAAGACTTGGAGAAGGTCAAATCTTCATTGTTTGACGCTGAAATGTTGCGGTTAGTCCTAAAATCGTTCTTGAAGTGAACGTGAATCTTCGGGTCCACAAATTCGCACTTGAATATGTTGGTCATGTCCATGAGACGGCTGGAAGTCACTCTGAAAGAATTTTTAATTTTTTTTTGGATTAAAAACAAGAAAGAAAGCTAGCTTCGTCCAGCCGAAGCTATAAGCTTGCAGATCATTCCTATTAAATTTTTCTATATATATATAATATATAATATAATATAGTCGTCCGATTATAATCGGAAAAAGAATTATTTTTAAATTAAATTCGAAATTCTTAATCATTGAAAAAAAGGCATATCCCAGAGTAAAAGAGAGTACAATAAAAACCAACAAAGCTATAATTCTTTTCCTATTAATTTGCATTTAATTTTTAGTATCGTTCCTATGGCAGCTATATGATATAGTCGTCCGATTTTAATATCCGAAATTCAGAATTATTATTATATCAAAAAAAAAAACCGAAGCTATATTTTTTTCGATTATTTTTCCGATCGTTCCTATGGGAGCTATAAGATATAGTAGATCGACCCGTGTAGTGATGCTGATCAAGAATATATGTATATACTTCAAGTGGCCGGAAACTTCTGACTAAAATCATGATACCCTCTGCAAGGAACTCCATCTATTTTGTTTACATACCGGTAGGGATTTTCCTCAATCTTGCTGACCTGCACAGTGGTGGGAAACTTCTCCATATGCTCGCCAACCAGTGTGATCAGCCACCTCAGGGATACATCGTTTGGCACACCCATGTTGGCCTCGGTGCCACTCTCCAACCATTGCTTTAAACGCTATTTGATGAATAGACGGATTTGCTTAGGGATGGAATTATTTAAATATATACTATATCATCCCACCTTGATCACAGTTTCGTAGCCACTCAGAGTGCCCATGGCTTCGTTGAGCTCCATTTGCGGAGGCAGGCTGGACTCGCGCAGCTTCTCGATGACCTGCAGCTCGGCCACCTGGAGCAGGCCGTGCAGGTGGCAAAAACGCTTGGAAATGCTGGCCAGCGTTTCGGAGGCATAGTCGCTCAGTTTTTGCTTGGCCGCTCGAACCACCTGTGGATGGATGCAAGATGGAGAGGTAAATACCGGTGGTTAGTGGATGAAGATAGCCATGCAGATTAATCCGCTGCACATTCTAATGACTCCGCGTTGCCAGTGGTCGCACCTAACCCGACCTCACCTAACCAATTCTCCAGGTGAGTGGAGAGGCGAGCGTCTCGAGTTTTAATTGCGAATTTCCCAATCGCAGCCAATCGGTGGCAACTTCTTCTTTGAGTCGCCAGTCCGATTTCTTTCTTATAGAGCCCATTAAAAAAAATTTAATTATATTATTTATAAATATAAATTTTTTAATGGGAAATACAAATTTTTTTTTGTAACCATAATTTAGTAGTTTATATATAAGATCCTGTTGTATTTCTTGCTTATAAAATATTAATTATATTGTTCATAAATCTCTGTAAAAATGGAAAAAAAATCCTTAAAATTTGACATTTTTATATAAAAAAAAAACAATATTTTTTTTTAAGATTTTGGGTCTAGGACAACACTGCCTCTTCGGATGGTCTTAATCGCAATCATCTTCTTCGCCTCTCGTCGAGTGGCAATGATCATTATCAAAGATTGTATGGCTGTTAGTTGGGTTTTTGAAAGTGATTGTAAAAATCACCGAAATAATGCTGGCCCGTCTCGGATCGGATCGGGCTTATGACAGCTGATTTGTAGCAGATGACAGGCAAGTTCGCGCCAACGGGCCGTTCTGCCATAAAAGGGCATCCATCGAGCGATCCAATCTCAAGAGTTGTCGTGTAAATGAAACCATGTAGGAGCCCGAATCTGGCACATCATTAAAACGAAACTCGGATCGTTTTGCCATTCCCGTCGCTTGGGGGCAATGTGAAATCAATTCAGCTGACCTTGTCAAGGGTTTGGGTTCGAGTTGGAGTTCGAGAGCCTAATATCGACATAGACATTTCTATTGTTTACCTTGTCTATCAAAAGACCCCAGCCCAATTCATATTCACAACATCCAGTCCTCGTGAATTAAGTTTTAAGTTATAAAAAACCAAACTAAGAAATTCTCTGACTCCGAAAACTTGAACGGTTTTAATAAAGACCTAACAATAAAAAAGTAAATTTGTCCTTCTATAATTTTTAATTTGTAATTTTTTGATTTTATAATAATATTAATGAGACACAAAAATGGTAATTTATTTTATTAAATAACAACATAATCATAAAAAATTGACTACAAATTTAAGCCATAAATTGAGATTGATTTAGCCACTTAATAAACAGCTCTACATACAGTTAATGAATGTTGAGAAAGCGGATGTTAAAACATCAAAATAATCATGAAGTTATGGACGTTATAAAAACATTTTAGTGCAAAACAAAATGACCCCCTTCTTCTTTTCTAGCAAGAATAACTATTATTTATTACTATAAATA
This sequence comes from Drosophila prostipennis, assembly GCA_037075205.1. Taxonomy (NCBI): domain Eukaryota; kingdom Metazoa; phylum Arthropoda; class Insecta; order Diptera; family Drosophilidae; genus Drosophila; species Drosophila prostipennis. The sequence goes on from JBAMCJ010004274.1 coordinate 22,711, forward strand.
TAATTAAGAAACATTAAATTCGCCTCGGGCTGATTTGTGATTAGTGTCTGATTGTAAATCCACTGGGCAACTGGCTAACAGGCCAACAAATATCAATCACTCTCAAATAGTTGCCATCATTTTATGGACTCCGCGATAGATAAACGCTGTCATAACTTGATCAGCTCGCTTGTAGACATTGATTTAATATGCCTTTGGAGATTACATAACCTTGTCGGCTTCGTTTGATGGATCTTTCGGCAGTTCTACATTGATTTCATATAACACTTGGCCGAAACATTAAAACTATTAGTGTGCAATTAAAGTTACAACAAAAAAGTCAGCGCAAATGCGATTATTAAACGCAATTTTCAATTGGATTGAACATAAATTTTTGTTTAATAAACTTTGCGGTTAAATAAGCCGACTTCAGTCGATCGCAGACGGATGGCCAGACAAACAGACAGACAGACAGAGTGGAGTTCATTTTGGCCAGTTTATCAATTACAGACAATCGGACTGACTCTCCGCCGGACACGCAATTTGGTAGCATTTTGCGCCGCCTCGTTAGCCAGCTTTTCGTCTGTTTCAACTTGGCTCAGATCGGCTGCGTAATGCCCAGTCGCGACTCTTTGGCTTTTGCCATTAATAATTGTTTCTCGTTTTATATAATACATAATTTGAGTACGCGTTTTCTTGTATTTATTTTTGCAATTAACCATGGGGGAAGCGAACGAACAGCGATTTCTGCACGCCTCAATCCGGCCGGACGGGGGCTAATGTGATTATGATTTATGTGGGAGGCCTTGAGGTGCTGCTCTGCTGACTGCCTACTACTTGCCTACCGACATCACCCAAGATTGGACCCAACTGTCCGAACTGAGTGACTGATGCCAGCAATTCGATCGGAACCATCTGGACAAGGCTAATTGCGAATGCTGGTCGGCGCATGGCACATGGTAGGCCACTTGCCCCTCCCAAAAGTCCTCCTTTGTGTCTCCATTAAGTTCATTAAAATGCGGGTCCAGGCCAAGAGCAGAAGACTCTTGGTTTAGCACAAGAAGCCTGCATTCTGTGGCAGCCGAAGACCTATAATACAAGGTCAACTGTAGAACAGTTTGTATTCTAGTCTAGGCCAGAACACTGACAAAAAAGAGGTTATAGAATATTTAATAATTTCAAAAATCAGCAATAATATTTTTATGCGAGTTTTATAATAAAATAATTATTGTTTTTTTAATTTTATTATTAATAATCAATATTTTTGAGTTTTATAATAAAATAATGATTATTTTTGATTTCTATTATGATACTCTAAAATAATTATTATTTTGCAGGAATATTATAAAAGTTATAAATCATTTATATTTTTGTATAGGTTGTACTTTAAATTAATTTAGTTGCTTAAACAGAAGGAAATCTTATAAAGATTGTGTTTAACTTTCGAAAGGATGTAAAAAAACAAAAATTTGTTTAATTACAAAAATCTTGTACAATAAAATTGCAAGTGTAAAACTAATGGTAATCAATAAAATGTGAGCTCATAAAAATGTTCGTCTTTTCAATGGAAATGTTTACTTTCGAAAGGTTTTTTATCTAAGTGAGTACAGTTTAGCACTGCCACTTCTAACTCTGCCAAAAAAAAAAGCGACAGAAAACCTCAAAAAAATGAAAGGCCCCCAAAAAGCAACAAAGTGTCATTCAGCAAAGGCTTTTCCGCTCTAGCCAAACGTCAAAAAAAGTAAAAAAATATGAAAAGAAAAACTTAATTACACTATTAATTAGAAGCTGCGACGACGGCCTAGCTTTTTGTTCTTTTGTGACGACGAGTTTTTCCACCACGAAGGTTGCCCAAAATAGGGTTCGGGGCTCTCTAGACTGCGAACTTTTTCGTGATTCATCGGGCAATTGGCAATTGCGTAAGATCGGAGCAGACTAGATCGTCGAGCTAGTTAGTACAATTAAAAGTAAGCTAGTCGAGTACGCGCTCGAGTTGAACATAAAGATTTTTTTGTTTCTTTTGGAGGCACGACAAACGAGTTCGAACCGGGCTCAAAACACCACTCAAAACTGAGTTACAGTGGTTTTTCACTCCGCCAGTGGAGTGAATCTTTGGGTTTCTGGGTAGACCGCCAAGTAATCAACCACAATTGCAGTCAGTTGAGGTTGAAGCGTCTGGTTGAACGGTTGTACTTCTCGATTCGATCAATAGAGCCCAAGAATTACAGACCATAATAATAATAATAAGAGTGAAACAAGAAAAGTGTGTCCACACAGTGTACGAGTACGAGTACGAGATTGTATTATTATTGTCCCCGGCCACATTTGTGTGTTGTGCCATATTGGTGTACTCCATTGTCTTAGGAAAAGCTAAACAGCAAAAAAAACTGAGGCAATTGCAACTGCAGCAACGTGAAGCTTTTACCCGCCCGCTATTTTGGCGGCCTATTGGGCAACCTCTCCCCACATTCGACTTAACTGCTTTATAGGCCATGCAAATTTGAGGCAATCTCTTTACAACATTTTCCATTTTCCAACTGGGAAAACAAACGAGTGCAGCAGCAATCACAAAAAATTGTCTGCGGCGGCGGCAGTTGCTAATAAAAACGAATTGATTGTAATTGTTTCTTAAAGCGAAAACTAACGAGTCGTTAAATCGCTTTGCCGCACGCGGTTTTTGTTGCCTTGTCGATCGGTTTCAAGTGCATGAAAGTAAGTGCGAGTGCTTAGCTAACAAACAAACAAACTTGGCAAAAGGTCAAAGAAACACAACAACAACAAACACAACGTATTCGTAAATCAAACTCAAGTGGAGGGAGTCCAAAAAGAAAAGGAAAAGGAATCGCTTCCCGCCAAAAGAAAACAAAAAGGAAAAACAATATTTACAAGCAGCCGACACAGCAGCAACATGTTGCCGAGGATAACTTTTGTGTTCATCATCATTTGTGGATATTTATTATTTACTGGTAAGCTGTGAAGACAATCCCCTGGCCATAAATCAAAAATTCCCACAATATTTATGTGGCTTGCATGCTAAGTAGAGGTGAGAGAGAGGTTACCTACAAGATGTACTACTGACTTCGGCGAATCTCTCAATACACTTTGTGAAATTTTTGTAATTTATATTTTTAAATAAATAAGTTTTGCTTACTTCCACTTATTTCCTATTTAGCCCCGAATTTCTTTTTAGCTTTGACTTACGATAATCGAATTTAAAATCTCAATTACCCATAATATGGGTCCCATCAATCGGGTATTTATTTCATTTCCGTATACATATGATATATCAATCTTGCTACCTATATTGTCAATTTTGATGAAGTACTAGTTGGCTACAAAAGATAATTATGGAAAATTAATATGAGAACACTATAGTCAGGTGTCCGAATATTAGTTACCCGTTATTTTGCTCATGTGTAGCTGTGAGGTATATAGATATATAGAACTTTCAAATCTCGCAACTTTTTACACAAATGGTCCTAATTTTGAAGCATTTCTGTCTACGTTTCCATAGATATTTCTAAACACATTAAAACAGCATTTTTACTTTTCCGAAGTCTTGAAAGATGTGGGCGCCAGACACCTTTCAAAAAATGGTTTAAGGTTATTATAGGCGATAGAGGGGGCGTGGCACCTTTTGTAGTAATAAAGAATCAAAAAATGATGAATAAACGTAAATCATAGGGTATTGTCCATAGCAATATGCTCAACAAGAACTATTTTTTATGGTCAGAGCAACAAGGCTGGCTTGGCACAAGTTGTTTTGGCATGGATTTAGTTAATCGAATTACACACATAAAAATGCCAGTTAAGCGCAATAAATTCTAGCAGATTACACGACAACGCTGTCGCATTGATGTACATATACGTATTCTTTTATAAGTACAGGTAAAACGCACTAATGAAAACCTCTTCAATAAAACCTATTTATTATAGACAAATGCAAATTTAGTAAGTTTAATTTAAAGAGTGAGACCAAATCAATGAAGTTAAAAATCGGTTCATATTTCGTAGGATCTATCTAGTGGCGGATCCAGGATTTAATTCTATCCCCCATATCCTTCCCCGTGGATCCCGGCATGAATCTATCAAAATATATCTATCTCAAAAATAATATAGAAAAATCTATTTTATTATGGTTCCACTGTACTTCGCTGACTTTGTAAAGGCGGAGGCGGGATGCAGCCGGCGTTGAGGCAAACCGAACGCCTGCCTTGATGTGTCAAGCGCTGGCTGACAAAACCGCAAGCCAAAAACTGCGTTCGAAACGGCGTTGCATTTTATTTTTTTGGTGTGTCAGTCTTTCCATCGGGTGGCAATCCATTTGGCCACTTGGCGCATGCGTAACTTTTTTGGCTGGCGTTGGGAAGAGCCTGCGAATTGCAAAATCCACAGACCGACCGACCGACACGACACCAACATACGAAATACTCGCATGTTTTATTAGCCAGACTCAGCCGCCAAAGTTCAGGTTATTTATGAGTCGCGGTATGTTGCGGCAATCGCATTTGAAGATGCTGCCGCCTGGGAATACTTTCCAAACTTCTGGCCCGACTCATGGCAATCGACATTCGCCCAGACAGGAAAGTTCTACTATATTTGGCATTTGACATTTGCTTGCTTTTGAAGGTTGCCCAAGTCCGCACCCCGAAAATAAATACACAACACAACACAACCGAATGCTGCACGACATTTTGTGTGGCAAATGCAAAGCAGAAAAATATGCTCAGACAATAAAAAAGAGCGAAATTAAGCGACCGAAGCGAAGGCTATGCGAACCAATCCGCCTTTTTGCAGTCCAACGTCTGCCTTCCGATATTTACCCATTTGCCATTTCAATGAGGTGCGATTTGTGCTCGCCTCTGATTCTCTAATTAACAGTCACTCTCTGCGGCATTGTGTTCGATTATTACTTGGATATTAATAAGCTTTTCATGTCAAAAGTGGTTGCCCACAATGGCAAATGTCAAAGTGTTGACAATGGTAAAAGATACCCCATAGAAAACCTTTTTAAAGAATTTCATTTATTTTAGGATATTTTGTGGAGAATTATAATGGTTATGCTAACCTTAAAACATTTATAAAGATAATAATCTTCATAATTAAGCTATAAAAATACTTTTGTTAAATATAAATATTTTTCGTTCTTAAAACATTCTTTATATCGAAAGCTATACTATATTTATTATAAATACTATATGTAGTATTTGCTTAAATAGTTTATCTACTTATGTATTCTTTTTTAACAAAATGCTAAGACTCAAATGTGGGTGTCTAGTGATTCCTTCTAAAACCACTCCAGTCGTCTACCATCTAAATTTTGAAAGTTGCCTGTAATGGCGGCGAAGGCTTCTCCTCTTCTCCCCCATGAATGGATGCAAGAATGCGCCCCAGGCCCTCCAGTTGGAGTTGGAGCCCATCGTCATCCCGATGAATGGCTTCCCACTCACATTAACCGAGCCAAGCATCCGTCTGTTTTGGCGTCCGCACAAATCAGTCGCTTGAAGCCAGCGCGGCGTATACGTAATGCATTCAACTAACTGGCAAATAACCTTTCAGCTGCTGTTCGGCACATCCGCTTTGGGCAGATTGTCAGATGTTTTAGCCATAGCCAACCACTATTTGCCATTCGAATGCAAATGATTTTCAATTATTGCGAGAGACAGGCAGATAAGTATTTATGGGTATGAGTAAACGAAAATGGGTCTCTATAAAACACGCAAAAATGTTGTTTAATAAACAGGCCATTTTTCACACAGTGTTGGTAGAAAGAATACAAATAAATAGAATTTTTTTGTTTCCAATATTTTATTATAAGGAAAGTATATTCTTAAAGACTAAATAAAATAACAAGAAAATTTACAGAATTAAATAAAAATCACAGCTCGTTTCTCTTATCTATCCATCAGCAAACCAAGTGTGCATAATTGACCGTGCTGATAATTCTGCAATGTGGTCAAAAAAAAAAGCTCCCAAATAGTTGCGAATATGCCAGGTGTAGGAAATCGCCCAGGCACGCAATGCAGCAAACATTTCGCATTTTCATGTTCAAATTAATTGATTTATATGCATGGCCTAGCAACAAATGCAAATACAACAAATGCTCTTGCGGAAAACCGAAAAGACAAAAAATTTGACCCAATCCGGTGCACACACAAAAGATTTACCTGCGCAAACATTTTTGCGCGTAAGTCAAACATTTGGCACACATGAGAAAACAATTTATGCGGCTGTCAGCCAACACATCGGATTCGGAATCGAAAACGAAAACGGAATCGGAATCGGACCAGGCCAACAAACAACGGCGGACCGCCCAGCTGACACATGCAAATCGGCTGCCCAAGTCGATAAGTTTGGGCCGAAAAAATTTGAAATGCCAAGCTCAAATCCGATTAAGTTTTTCCCCCCAAAAAATAGGATTGACAATTTGTCACATATTTCCCTTTTCATTAATGGGTTTCAGGTTCTTGGTGCTTTAAATAAATTCCTAAAATAACCCCCTTCATTTCTAAGATTGTTCTACAAAAACGTTTATAAAAAAAAAAAAACATAAATATATAGGCTTCAGAAACATCCATAAATTCAAGCTATAACATCATCATCATCGTCGAAATCCCCTACAGAATCCATTAAATCGCTGCTCATGTTAATGCTCTGGCATAATTTTCAATTAAAATGAAATTTGTTTTGTGTGCGACAAATGGCGGAAAAATTCAGTCATTTATATTTATGAGATATGCGACATGAAAAACTGCCCAGGCGGCCACGAAAAGCGACCTCCTGCTGCCGCATGCCACATCACCTTTGGCCGGGATGTGGAAAAATCTGAGCGACAGGGCAGTGGGAAAACTGTGGGAATCAGTCGCGGATTTTCAATGCAATTAACGTGGAAAATGCATAATTACATATAAAAGCTTATTAAACTGATTTTGTAGCAGACAACCATGATCGGGTCTTTTGGGCGTGGGTTGTGGATATTTGATGAATTGAAAATGGCTGGGGAATTATTATTGAAGAAACTATAAATTATTATCATGTAAAATATATAAAATTTGATTATAAAAATTAAAAAATATTTTTTATTATTTTCAAATTGTGGTTTCCCCTTAATTAGTTTACATTTATATGTATTACCCAATCGATTGGCCTGCCTGCTAAACCAATCGAACGAATCGTGCTATACGACCCTAACTCAAAAATTGTAAGTTTTATGACTTCAAAAAAGATTGATCGTAAAACTTGCCGAAAATGAAACCCTTCCTCGGAGCAAAATACAAAATACCTAACGACGCCCACACCCGAATGCAAATTTATAGTTGTAATGAGCCGATACAGCAGCTCAACAAGCCGAAAACTTATGTAAGAAGTCGGCAAATTAATCGCATCGAGGAGTTGAAAATGTTTTGTATATTTACGCTGCAATCTGACCACCTCCCATGGAATCCCAGCCTCCAGCGGCTTTCGGCCTGGTTACTTTTTGTACACAGAAATAATGCAAATTAAAAGTATTTTAATTGAAAAGAAAAAACTAAACAGAAACTTATAAATATCATATTTATTTTAGTTTTAGTTTTATAATATTTTTTTTTGTTTTTTTTTTTCTAAAATTAAAATATATTTTATATATATCATTTACTTAATCTTTCCGATGTATAAAAATATGTCAAGTACTATACATTTTTCCCCGTGCTGTAAGCTTCAAGTCAGGCAGCAGTTAACTGGAAAATTGGTGGGTGTCTTATGGCCAAGCGATAAAGATCGGGAGACAACGAGAGCGATTCTAACTGTATTTCGTATTAAATTTTATTTGGCAATTCGAATTCAGCTAAAAGTTCTTTGGCCTAAAACGAAACTAGTTGGGGTTTGGGGATTTGTAGTTTTTGGGCATAGCTAACAAATAGATTTTTTGGCTGCGTTCATAATTTAACCATGCAATACAGGGAGTGGGTTTTGCAGAGGTTTATACGGTTATGGGATCTGAAGGGGCAGGAGGCAGTGGAAATCATACTGGCTAGACAAAGCGCCTTTGAGCTATTTGCGGCCATTGAAAGCGGCGCTGCACGAAAACTGCCGGCAAACTGAACTCGTTCGTTTTGTGGCATTGTTTTAGGTCTTTGCTCAGAGGTTTGGCCGTCCGAACGACAGACCGACCAACCGACGTTTTATGCAATGCATTTAGTCAATAGATTAAGGAGGCCTGCGACTATATACACACACGTATAAATATATACATCTAGATTTATATATCTCAGCGGGCGCATGTGTGTTAAAAATCGTGACTGCATGAGGTTGCCGTTAAAATATACTGCCCCGCTAAATGAAAAACATTTTTAGTTCAGCTCTATGTTCCCAATTTTTAAGGTGGAGCCCGCGACAATTTTTTCGGGGGCTTTTAAGTTGGAAGTTGCATAGATTGTGAAGACAGTAATCTGTACAAACGAGGGGATAATCGAAGAGATCTTTGATCTTGTTTATGAAGATCATTTGTTAACAATAAAAATATAGAAAAAACATTTCGAAATAGAGCGAGATAGCGTTTAAAGATACATGAGTGGGAGGGAGAGCATATCAAGTCAAAATTGATATGACTTAATGTAAAATCGATCATCGTTTCATATCGATTTTTTTTGGGTGTAGCCGGATATCAGATATTTAGCTATATTACACTAAAAAATGTAATAACCGGATTTTGTAATAATTCATTAATTTTCCAAAAACTCTTTTTATATCTGTCCAAATTTAAGGCCATTAAAGGCGATATAATTTTTAAGGCCAACCATGCTTAATTTGACTGCGGCACCACCTGGCAGATTTATGGAAATGTCGCTGGCCAACGCAACACCGCATCGGCACATGCAACAGGAAATTCATTTACATAATTTTTGCGTTTGGCCATTTCGCATCCTTTGCGCTTGACTGGGCATTATCCTTTTAATAAGCGAGTGGACGGGGGGCAGGTGGGTGGATCCAGGCTATCCAGTCTATCCAGGCGGCAGGCACATGGCAAGCCGTGTGGATAATCAGCCTATCAAGGATTCAATTATATAATGAGCTTAATTTATTTTGCGCCGCTTTACGCACTTCCAACGGCAAGGACAGGACGGCCTTGTTTCGTGGGTATCCGTGGGTCCGATGATGTTCATCATCATGCCATGCCAACTGAATTATCCTCGTTAATGTTGCTGTTTTTGTTGTCCCTGGATGTTGTTTTTCCTGGCAGTTTTTCTGTGACATGGAAAGGATATGCCATGCCTGCGTCTTTTGCTCTTTTTTCCCAATGATTTATTTCCACATAATTGTTGCTTCGCAAAGTCCGGCACACAACTTCGCACTTCCTGGCTTGGCTTTTTTTAACCCTTTAACCGATTACGGCCAAGAAGAATGGGCATCGTTAATGGGCTTGATGACTCTTTATGGTTGACATTAAGATGAAGTAAGTGGGCAATTTATTGAAGGTGCTTGAGTGTAAGCTTGCTGGATTATTGAAAATAATATTAAATATGTTTATGTACACCCAAAAAAATCGATATGAAACGTAGATCGATTATACATTTCGTAATATAAATTATAGCTTGATATGCGGCTTCGTAAATACGATATGCTCGAAATGAGTATTTCATGTTAAACCGTTAAGAGTATTGCATAACCAGAAATTTACATGCGCATATCAACTTTTCCACGACATGCTTTTTTTTTTTTGGGTATAAATGAGATTAAATTAAAAATGTTTAGATAAAAATTTGCTAGCATTTAAGTTAATTTTAAAAAATTACAAAAAGTAAATTTAACTAGCAAACAAGCCAACAAATGTAATTATAATTAATAGGTAGAAGGTGTTTTTAAGATAATCAGAATTTAATTGTGAACGAAGAGAAAGCGCCGAATTTTGAACTTTTTGTCTAATTTAGATGCGAAAACAATTTCCGGCACTTAGGCAATTGAGTTCCTTATAACCAGCCTAACCTTCCACTTCCAGAGGCACCATTTAGAGGCGGATAACCGATAAAACCAAAAGCCACAAACAGTTTAATTTATGTGCAACAGGAACAAAGTTCAGCAGCAGCAGTACAAGACCAAATCGAGTCCTGTTCCCTGGGTCTAATCAACCAATCCAGCAAATACAAAGACAAAGCCCACAAAAGCAACAGGCCCACAAAAAAAGATGTGCCTACGCTGATAAAAGTTTTGTGGCAATTTGATTTATGCGGCGGATTTTTATCAGCCACAGGTTTGGATTGGGTGATTCGTGTTGGCGAAAAAGGTGCCAAATTCAACGCCAAGCCAAATAGAAACCCGAACAACAATTACAATTGTGAAATGCGTTTCTGTTTGCTATTTAATTTTCCCCCAGCTGCTGACTCAATTTCGCGCACACAACGAAAGGCAATTACTTTAATTATGCGACTGTGCTGCATACAAAAACAAAACCGAAACCAAAACCCAATCACAGGGGCGACGACAAGCCACCGAACCAAGCCAAACCAAACCAAACCGTACCGTACAAAACCGAAGCAAATCCAAACCAACCAAACCATCAGATTGAATGGAGCAACACATGAAGGATGCGGGATTCGGAGGAGAGAGGAGGAGGAGGAGGTGAGGAGTGGTAGGCTCCACCGGAGGAGAGTGGCAACAACGTCCGTTCAGTTCGATTTAGTTTGGGTTACCTAACCCGCAGACAGCCAGCTAGCCAACACAACGCCTGACGTGGCAAAGGGGTGTGCCCCATGACGACGCACTCCCATCCGTTGGTCACCAAAAAAAAAAATAGGAAACAAAAAAATTAAATCTTTTTATGGGTATTTTGTACCCTGCAGAGGGCATTACAATTTTCCGTGAAATTCGCTTTGAAAATACAATATTACACACAAAAAAACTTCTGGTTATGCAATACGCATATCGTTTTAACATGAAATACTCCTTTCGAGCATATCGAATTTACGGGGCCGCATATTAAGTTAAAACTTATATTACATAATGTAAAATCAATCTACGTTTCATCTCAGATTTTTTTTGGGTGTAGTTGGTATGTAGGAAAGATTTTAACAGAGTAACATAAATGGAATGGTAGTAAAAAAATACAATTACCATAACTCTTTAAATTTCCAAATGGCTTATGCACAGGTTGTATAATCTATATATTTGTTAGCGAAGTAGATTTTCTACATTTTCTAAATATTAAGAGTGTAAAAAAGTTTATAGGAAATATTTTTATTCGGACTTAAAATCATTTATAAGGGGTATAAAAATATGTAGAGAGAAATGCATGAAAACCAAGTTATTTCTGTTGCGTCGTCGATTATAATCTTTTTTAAGTAGTTTATGTAGATATAATTAATATATATATTTAATAGCCTTGCATATCAAAGGGTATCTATTCATTCGAATACAAATTACAATTTTTATTCTTTCTCGCACGCACAAAACTTTTTGACATAAGGCCCCCTAACAAATGCGTGGCTAATGGACTTGGCTACAGATATAGATATCGAGATTTATACTCGGACGTGGACGTGGACGTGTAGACACATGGATGTGTGAATAACCGGGCAGTTTTTACAATTTGTCGCCACAATTGCAGTTGGCCTCTCAGCAAGACTCACCTCAATGCGCGCCTAATTGCAATTTGATTGTTTTTCTTTCTCGCAGTAATTATTTCGATTGTAATAAATTTTGTTGCTATTTTTGCGAAATATATTTTTGCAATTTGTTGGCCATGCCTCCTCGTTGTATGTGCATTTATGTGAGCACCTAATAATTTAATTTTTAATTTTATGCTTTCCGAATTCAATTGGTTTTTGTGTGGGAGGCGGCTGGATTTGGCCTAATTGGTTTGTGCTCTCCGAAGCGTGTGCTCTGCATTTTGCAGTTAATTTGTTTGGGTTAAATAATTAGCTAACCTGTGGCCAACTAATGGCCGCCTTTTCTGACCAGATTATGTATACGGTCTAGGCTTTAGTCTACCACTTTCTAGGTATTAATTTTGGGAGGTAATGGCAATAAACTCGAAAGTTTTAAAACCAAAATTTGAAATTATGTATGATGGAGCAACTTGTTTTCAGGGAAGACTTTTTAGCAACTCTAAAAACGTCATGTTTACAATCGTATTATCGGAAGATTCAATTAAACATGTAGTTAGTTTTAATAGTTGGTTTGATTACTCATCGATCGGCACAGCTGCATTGAGTTTGCCTTCCCTTGTCGATAGTCTAACGACTGACTAAGCCCACACTCGATTCGATGAAAGGCTCATGTTCGATCCAATAATACCAGATCATTGGCCAGGCAAAGTTTATCGCCGGGGGCTCAAACAAACATTCAACTCAATTACACAACCAAAAACGCTGGCCAACAAACTGAGAACTGCAACAAAAAAAAACAGACAACTGCGGAACAAGGTTAAGGTCAATTACAACAGGCAAAAGCAGCCACAATAACGACAGCGACAACTGCCAGCGATGTGAATAAATTGCGCGTGAAATGTAGAATATAAAATGAAGAACAAGTTTTTTCCCCACTTCCAGTTGCTGCAGTAAACATCAAAAGGTATACGAAATGTAAATTTAAATAAAGTGTTTTCTTCAGTAAAAATCATTCACACAATTAACAATCACTGAGGACGGCAGTCTACGTAGTGACGAATAGAACGTGGAGTGTGCGCGAGATGATTACTGTATATAGCCGCAAAATTTAAAATCTGTTACAATTTTTTTTACCTCGTCAAGATGTGTTTTTGTTTGACAAAATATACCTATTATTTATTTTATTAAAAAATATAATTCCCTGGATCCCACATAATTAACAAAGCGTTCCCTGGATCCCACATAATTAATAAAGCGTGATTAATTATGTTAGAGTTACAAAAATCTTTGTCATAATTTTATAGTTCCTAGTAATTTATTACCCTGGTGGGTAATGAGGGTTAATTCTTTATTAAGATTTCTAATTCTTTAGGAAATTGCGATTCTACTAATGAGATGTTCAAAACCAAAGCTAAATTAGTCTAGGGGCCGTGTGAAGGAAGCAGAGCATAATGGTAACCGTTAATTAATCTTATTTACTTACATAAACAGCAGCAAATGAAGCTTAGGAGCCTCAAAACCCGTAGCTTATGCTAAAACATAAAAAATGGAGGAAACACAACAAAAAAAAAATAATATTGAGCAATTACCGCAAAGTTCTGCAGTCGTACTCAGATCTTTTCTCACTGCGAAAGAAGCTGCAAGGTCAGCTGGAAGAACGGCAACCACACTAAACTTGTCATCTGTGGCAGCAACAGCAAATTATACCACACTGTACACTTGAAATAAAAATCGCAATTGAATAAAACGTTTCCCTAAAACATGGGTATTCTAACCCAAGAAAACAATATCTATTTGAAACGTAGATCGATTTTACATTATGTAATATCAATTTCAACTTGGTATACACACAAAAAAAAGCATGTCGCCGTAAAATCGATATGCGCATGTAAATTTCTGGTATACACACAAAAAAAAGCATGTTACCGTAAAATCGATATGGCCATGTAAGCTTCAGGTCATGCAAAACCCATATCGTTTTTACATGAAGTACTCTTTTCGACCAGGTCAAATTTACCTGGCCCCATATCAAGTTAAAAATGATCTTAAAAAAGGTCAAATTGACCTACGATTCATATCGATTTTTTTTTGGGTGTAGAGAATTAATATTTACATTTTTAAATTAAAATTTGAAGTGTAAAATAATAACATTTTAATTCCTTAAAATGTAGAAGCAATGATTATATAAAGTGAAATAAATTTAAAAACAATTTTGTTTAAAATTGTCCAATCAATATATTTTTCGTAGTGCAAGAGAACAATTGTTGCTCAATTGCTTGCAGCGCCAAAAGCGAATATTAAAACTTAAAAGCGGGTCAGAGACATCTGAGGTTAAAGTTAACGCGACGGCTACTGACTCATTAACTGGGTTAGGGAGTGGTTTTTGGGGGGCATGGAGCCAAATCAAATTTGTATCTTGACATTAAAGCCAATGATTGGCATCTCTGCGAATCGTTGAAGTACATAGACTTTAATGTTTTTCCCCTCGACAAAACCTTGAACTTTGTCGTGTTTTGAGGCTTGGTGGTTATTTGAACTAATTGATGTATTATTTGCTTGCAGATTGCCGTGAAACGGTTCGCTCCAAGCGTGCCAAACGCCCACGAGCCCCGGAGCCCGTGAATTTCGAGCCGGAGCCCCAGCAGGATCTGGAAAATGACGAGAGTGGCAGCCAGGAGAAGGATCTGCCGGAGATACCGGAAAACTTCCTTAGCCCCTCGGTGCGCGAGTATCTCGAGCTGGGTAAATCCATTCCCGGTGAGTTTTAAAATGATTGAATTAGCCTTGTCATATTACAATGGTTGTACCAAGTCAGTAAAAACAAAGGAAAAAAATCCTAGCATGCCACAATCTCGAAAAAACAATGAATAAGTGTCCTCTGGCAGAGGGAAATATACTTTTTTGATCATTTTTCGGGTAGTCAGAAAAATCGGAGCTGAAGATGAGGCGGTGAAATGCATTTCGGGCCATCAGCGACAGGCCAGAAAAAAGTGCACGATTTTAAATTATTTTCCGACGAGCGGAATGGATATTTGGCACAGAAGTGCATCTACTCGTAAATTCATTTATTAGCGCCAGAGACGCGACTGAAACCGGTACGGGGGATTTGTTTATGTCGCCTTTATTTTTGTTTCCTGTTTTTTTCGAGGGGTATTCATTTTTTTGGATGACCCCGGGGCAGCGCCTGCAGTTGACACTTCTGGGAGGCAGGAGTGCATTTTTTTCGGCAGGTTTCTTTCAAGTAAGGTTGGATGAAGTGAAATTGATTGGAAACCGCCGACTGCGTGACATGCAGTTTGTTTTGGTTTTGGGTTATCGGTTTATTTGCTTCCGGACAGCGCCTCACTAATTGCAATAACAAAATCATTTGCAGGTCGTCCCGGCGTTGACTATCCCATTCTGTCGGCGGTGCCGTACACAAACTTTTACTGCGACGAGCAGGAGTATCCTGGATTCTTTGCCGACATGGAGACAAGGTGCCAGGGTAAGTAATCAGTGAACTTCATTTACTTCTTAAAATCAAAGAAAAAATTAAATTAAAACAAGAGAGAACGACATAGTCATAGTCCAGTATATCGTCTATCAGATACCCGTTACTTAGCTAAGGTAAGTGCGAGGGAGACGGAGATATGCATGCACCAAAGCGACTGCTTGCACTGCTTGCATTTCATAATTGGTCATAACTTTTTAATGAATGGTGCGATTTGAAAAATGTCTTCTACATATTGATATGTATTAATAAACACAACATCATTTGCCTTATTTACTTTTCCGAAATATTTAAAGATGTGGGCGCCATTTGAAGGTCGTTTAAGCTTCAAGCATTAAGCTTCATTTTATAATAATTTAAAAATCCAAATTAACTGAATTATATTATACTCCTGCAGGTTGGCACTACTGCGACATCGATGGACGCCAGGCCTCGTTCCTCTGCCCAAATGGCACCCAATTCTCACAGGCGGTCTTCGTCTGCGACTGGTGGTTCAATGTGCGCTGCGATCTCTCACCCCGGCTATATGCCATTAACGCCCGACTCTATCAGCGCCCCAAGGTGAATCCCACTCAGCCACATCGCATCATTACCAAGCAACTGGTCGACGACATCTTCACCTGAACCCCGAGTGATCCTCTTTAAATGTAGCTTAAGTTTGCCGATGCCTATTAGTTAATAGATTAGTTTTGATCCAAGTTGCTCTCACTAAAATCTAAACTTTGAATCAAACCATTTGTACGAAAAAAGAAAGTGCTAAATATGTAACATTTATTCTTTAAAGACTTTAATCTATGTATTTCCAATAGTTTCCCAAGATAGACTTTTGTATTTTGATATTTTAACACCTAATAATTCTGAAACCTGTAATTATTTTCTTTTATTAAAATTATAAAAGAAATTAAACAATAATTTAATAATTATGTGAATCCATTTTCTACTTATTGATTTTATATTAAAAATCCATTTTTGCAGGCATTCCATTAGTAAGTTGCATTTTACTTAGCATAATAGTAGTCTAGAAAAATTAAAATACCCATATAAGATTTGTATATACTTTAAAACTTCATTATCAAATTTAAAATAAAATTATTCTTAAGAAACAAAAATAAATTTGTTGTATTGAATGAGTGAAGAGAAAGGGGTGTAAGTTGTTATTATGAATTTTTTGTTTTGGTACAAAATTTATTACTATTACGAAACACATTTTTAGGCATAAAAAATATGTGAAATACATTATTTTAATAAAGAAATTTTCTTGAAAATTGTGCAACAAACGACCACATTTTCTTTTAGTTTTGGTATATAAGTATTTAACTCTAACAATAAAAATTATTGGCATTGAAGCACTGATCGGAGTACTGATAGCCTTTTGATCCACAAGATTTCTAAGCTTGATCTGCAAAAATGCAAATGAAATGTGCCTTTGGCGGCTAGTACAATTGATTTAAACAATACAATTGTAAAGCCTCGGTTGATTAATTTATGAAAAGCAATATATTTTCCACAGCTCACTTATAGGCTGAGAGGAAAAGAGCCAAGTTGAGCGGTAAAGTGTGGCATACTTTTTCTCCGCATGAAGCGGATGCAAGCAGCCAAAAATAGGCCAAAACAAAAGCTGAGGCCAACACAAGTTGGCCAAAACACGTCATTCGCAGCAGCATCAACGTCAGCAAAAGCAAAAGCAATGGAACGCCTCAAAAGCCCCAAAAAGCAGCAGCTAAAATCGTGCAATGCCCTGATACTCGGCATGCGGCTCAATGGTCTAGGGGTATGATTCTCGCTTTGGGTGCGAGAGGTCCCGGGTTCAAATCCCGGTTGAGCCCGGCTCACAATTATTTTATATCTAACCAACTACTAGCTTTTGTAGGCACTATTTTTATGGCCACGGCCCAAAGTTAATTAAACAAACAAAGGAAAAGCGAGGAGGCGAAATGAGCGATGTGAAAATGCAGATTGCAAAGGCATTTTCGGCCAGGCCAACAAATAAACGAACGTTGCACAGATGGCAACGCGTTGATTGGATGGCAAATAAAATGAAGTAGCAATAGCGGCTTACTTGCGATCAGTGATGCCAATTATCTTACAAGTACCTGTGGAAAAAAATTTTTTCTTTTCATAGGAGGTACTTTTATTTGAAAATTGAGTACCTAAAAATTGAACTCTTCAATATTTAAATGAAATTCGGTTTTGTTATATATATTATATAATTTTACGTTGCTAAATAAAAAAATGTTTTAATGAAATAATGAGTATAATAGGTATTTTGTAGTATTTAAAAATAAAATGTATTTTTTTCATACTCAAAAAAAAAAAAACAGAAAATCATGTCTGTTGTCGATGTCCAACAAGAGTTAATGATTTGTGTTAAAATTTAGTAATTTGGTAATATTACAATCTTTATCGAAAGCTGTACCATTAAATGTTAAGTCATACCGCATTTATTTTTATTAACTATTGGTTTTTCGCAAACTTGTAATTGTATTTAGGTAAAAAGAAGTGGCGCCCCAGAAACATCACTAACTGTAATGAAAGGCAGGCAAAATGGATGACTTTTCGGCTAATACTCGTATTACCACCAACTCTGAGTCAAGCACATGCAACTACTTGTTTGGGGCATTTACGATTGACTTGGCCGATAAGTCTTTGTGTGTTTTATCGCCGACAATTGGAAAATTGAACAATGAGTGTCGCTCTGGGCCGAAAATGAAAACTCGAACTCCACGCGAACAGAAAGTGTGAAAGACTAAAAGCGGCAGCCGAAAACCCGAGCTAGTCGTGCTTATGACGTAAGGCCCCCACAAACAATTTCTTTGGGATCATTTCTCAGTATATTTTTCTTTTTGAGGGGGAAAAACCAGCGACAAAGCCATCTGCCAGCCATAAATTTGTTTTCGCTTAAAGAATAGAGCCATCATATTTTGTAATGGCCTTACATGGCCGTCGCCGCGAATTATTACCAAATTCAAAAGCAGCCGAATGCAACTCTTAAAAAAATATAAATAAATAAAAACTACTTTCACTAGCGGACGGAGATTGGAATTAAAATCACCCAGCAATATGCAAGTTTTTTGATCCGCGTTCGCCTGATATCTGACAAAAGTGCGGAGACTGGCGATGGCCTTCGCATCGGGACGAGATGATCGGATCGGATCGGATCTGCAGCTGCCTGGAACAAGACAAGATGGCAACAAGTGCGGGCCAGTTGAAGCCACATAACAACCAGCAAAACTTAGCCAACTTTGCGAGCCGAATTCAGTGGTTAAATGATGCTGGTTAGACACCAATCCATGCGAGATCAAGAAACCAGCAGCCTGCCTTCTAGAGGTGGGTGAGATTTCTGGATTTATTATATATTTTAAAAGCTAAAGTCGCCAGGATAATATGTTGCTAAAGTTTTTAGAAATTAAATAATTATAATTATAAAAATAAAGATAAATAAATTCTTTTAAACGGCCTAAAGCTTAAGTAGCTATGGCTGCCCATCCCTGTAGCTTTAGTTTTTAACTTTAAGCAAACAGTATGTAAATAAATAAATAAATTCTTTTAATATAACATTGTGACTTAGGAACTTTATTATTATCCATGAAGTGCAAATATTAAATATTAAATTACTATAATTTCAATACCAGCATTAGCATTAGACATCTTAAGTAATCGGCTTTTAACTGGGCTTGGAAAATTTCAGATTTTTATGGCCATTACACAAAACTATTTAATTTATTTCAGCTCTCTGCTGAAGGAACATATTAATTCCATTAAAAATGAGAAAAAAATCCGCCTGTCTAGTATTTATAAAATTCCTTTACCACAAATATTTCAAAAGGCACGATGCCACCACTATTTAACATTCTGGCATGTTTCCTTGGCGATTTTTTAACGACAACGACAGCAAAAATATGACAAACGGCGATGGAATAAATCGGAATTCTTGCCACAGCGACGGGCATCGGTGGCGTATGTGTAATATATTTCGTGGACTTTTTAGCAAACCGGCGCACGAACCGAAATCAATCCCAAATGCAGTTGAACAAATCACGAGCAGCAAACTGCTGTCAAAAGAAGTCTTAACCAGATCGACGGCTAATGATTCGGTTAGAGACCGATTGCAAGACAGGTGGGGTGCGGCGGTTCCATAACTGTTAATGACTTTCGGTGGCGGCCTCAAAAGTGCAATGGAAACACATTTAATGAGTGCTGAGTGCCACAACACAGCTCAACAACTCAGCGGGCATCAGGCGCTGCTGATCAATTGCCAAGTGAATGTCATTGGCTATTGAAAGTGAATGTTCGTTGCCCCCCTGGTGAAAGGATCACTCTTTTGGGTTTTGGGATTCCCACTAATGAGGCGCAGCCGGTGGGTGGGACGGCATTCTCAGCATCGTTCATCCGCCCAACAATGTTGCAACATATGCACTATGATAAAATTATTTTCCAAAATAAAATTTTATGGAAATAAGGTCAATTCTACCTCATTTCATACCAATATGATATTTTATCATATCAAATAAAATACCCAATGTAGTATTTTTTGAAAAAATAAACTTAATCTTTATTCTTATCAAAATGATGTATAACATGATCTTAAAAAAATATTGAATTGATCAGCACATATCAATATGATCCTTTGTCAATTTTTTTCTATGCACAATCAGATTCCTACATGTTATTGTATAATCTGCCTTTAAGTGTTTTCAAAAACTTCTTCCAAAGTAAGAAAATAATCGTTTTCGCTTCGTGTACTCAATGAGTTACAATTGTGCAAGCTGCTCAGAAAACAGACAGCGCTTAATTTGCCTATCAATGCTCTTTTTCAATTTACGTGATGCATTGCGGCATCTTGGGGGCCTATGAAATATGAGAACCCACCGCT
Source organism: Drosophila prostipennis (assembly GCA_037075205.1). NCBI lineage: Eukaryota > Metazoa > Arthropoda > Insecta > Diptera > Drosophilidae > Drosophila > Drosophila prostipennis. The sequence continues at coordinate 42,635 of JBAMCJ010004274.1, forward strand.
TCAAGTCACGCAATTCAAGTGTAAAATTACATTTTCTTCATTCATAAAATGCAACATGTTGCTGTTGCTTCTGCTGCAGAGAAAAGCGTGAGCATTTCCCCTCGTAATGAGGCAACCGCAATGCAATGTTGCGGGTGCTGCGGAATGTTGTGGACTGTTTTGTGGACTGGGAAGGTAAGGATGGGAGGTATGGGTATGGTAACCACGACTGTGGCCATAGATGTAATACCAGAAGGCGTGAAAAGTCGGTTATTTGGTCAGTAGTGGGCAACAGCAGACACAACAATCAACGGACCAACACCCACAGACATAGCTAAATTGTACAATTCACTAGTTATGTATTGAATCCACGCATTAAAGCTTAAAAAAATGAAAATGGAAGCCTTATATCGAAAATATCCTATACCATAACCATAAATTCCAAGAACTGTTTGCAAGAAAAACTGTTATCATCCAAGAAGCATTGCTTCTCAGCCTAATGGAAAACCCCATCATTAAACCTAAAGATTACGAATGCATCCAGAGCAGATGCAGTTCATTTATTTATTGTATTTACTCTAGAATATATGACCACCAACTAAATGCATCAGCTTTCTTGGCTCACAACCAGTAAGGACAAACAGAAATAAGATTTTAGCCATAAGCAACAAATCATGAGCAACCAAGAAACTAAGATGATGCATTTTGTGCCAGAGAGATTTTCGCCTGAGACAAATGCTGTTAGCTGTAGTCCAGGGATATGTATGTGGCCAACAAACCATTACACGCATTGTCAAATTAAGTGTAAATAACTCGGTTGTATCAACAAATAAATCATGGCACTCAACAGAAAAACTCTGGTCGCAGTCACTCAGCTGAAGAGCAGAAAACAAGAGGCAGTTAAATCGAACACAAAAAGCGGGGTGAGAGGGTAAAGTGCATTTGCATAATGACAATGCAATTTCAAATAAACGCAGGACACATGTCAACGAATAAATTAATTTACTCTAAAATTATTTATGCAGCAAACAAAGTGAGAGTAGCCCTGGGCAGCACTGGAAAAAAAGTGTGACCAAGTTCTAAAATTTTTTAGATAAATTAGTTCAACCATTTAATCCTGCATTTTCAGTTTTTTAATAGTTAATAATAAAAAAATAAAATAAATTATATTTTTAAGCACTTTCATGCTTTAGGAAATTTTTGGAAGTACTCTAGTTTAGGGGACTCACCCCCGAAATTCGCGAAAAAATTATCCTCCTGTTTTGCTATAAAAACAAGTTTGCTTTTCAGGTATTTTTATAAAAATATTTAGATTTTAATTCGGCAATAGTTTAGCAGAGAAATTTCTAGCCCATAACAGTTTATAAAAAAATTTGAATATTAAAAGCCTACATCATTTTTATAGCAGCTCATTTAAAAACCTAATTAGGTTAAATTAATTTTATAGCATATCATTTAAAATTTAATTATTTTATTTAAAAATATCTGAAAAGCATACTTGCTTTTTATAGCAAGATAATAATGGCTGAAATAATAATACTTTTTTCGCGAATCTCTGTGCTTTGTGCTCTAAACTAGAGTATTGCCAAATGTTCTGTTAGCAGGACGAAAATATATATTCTAGAAAATTCTCTTTATATACCTCATTCCTTTTTTTAGCTTTATTTTTATGGACAGTGCAGGAGCCGATCCGAAACGACACGCACACGACATCCAAGCAACAACAATGGAGGCCAGACTGGGGCAGATTGGTCGTTCGGTTGGTTCGCTGCTCCCAAATGGGGATTGAGGATTGGGATTGGGGAGTCGAGGGGACTGGGGTGAGCCTAATGAAGGAAGTATTTGGTGTCTGCCGTTGCCTGAGCACACAGCTGTGGACATGTTCCCCGGCACTTGCAATTGCACCTGCACACCTGTGCCAATGGACGCCTACATGGTTTCAATCTGGTTTCGTCTCGTCTCGTCTCGGCATCGTCATCTGCATTAATTGTATGGCTATGATGGGGCTCGTCTTAGGTCTCTGATGACTATGGCTCTATTTGCCTAAACTGCCGGGTGACCGAAACTTAAATAGTTTGCCTAGATTTCTTTGGTGCTCAAGAGTAGAGTGCTGTGCAGTGGAGTGGAGTGGCATGAAATGGACCTTTCATCTACTACTATCCGATATCCGTTGGTTTGGTCAGCGGCCACTTTTCAATTATAACAAAAACTCTCAAACCCTCAAAACGAATGGCAAACGCAGTGCGCACAAAACTCAAAGGCGTGCAATTTAAAATGCCAATTGATTTTGCCCCGGAATAAAAAATATGTACATTTCTGCCGGCAAAATCCCGGCGACTTGTTAGTTTGCTGGCACCACCAGCCGGTCGGCAGTAGCGCAAAAAGAGCTGCAATTGAAACACAAAATAAACTGAAAGTGGCGACTGGAGATGGGTCAACTGTAAAATAGGACGAATTTTAGATACCCTTAAGATAGAACTGCTCCCAAAACATTTTAAACTATAAAGATGTGTTTATATATTCTATTTTTTGGTACAGTATATTATCATACCACATTAAATGATAGTACTAAATTTAATTCAGTTCCAAATAAAATCTAAAAATTTGAGAACTTAAAAAAGTATATAAATTTTGCGAAATTAAATTTAATTCAATATTTTACATATTGTCTCCAAAGTAATACATACATTTTAAAATTTAATTTGTTACTAGAAGGTTTTTGCACTCTATAAACGGGAGCATATCAAGATAAAAACAAATCCGGGACCCAAAAGAACCATCCTCCAGTCAATGCAAACCATAAGTCGGACCAGGAACGATCCCAACTACTTTTTCGCCTCACCCCAAAGAGAGTTCCATTCAATTGCTCTTTGTACGATTCATGGCGCGTGATTTTTGCAACTTGTGTTCGCGGCTTTTTGCCAGGCACTATTTTTAACCAACATCGCAGCATCCTCCTACTTCTACTACTACTCCTTCTCCTTTTGACCAACCGAAACGAACCGAACCGAACCGCAAACATTTTAGCCAGAAGCCGCAGCTACAATGTTGACAACGTCAACCCGTGTCCGTGTCCACGTCTCTGCCGCCTTCGTGTTTCCATGTCGCCAATGTTTGTCCACAATTCAAAATCATTTAAGCGCGCTTTCTGGCTCTTGCTAACTGAAAAAAAAAATTAAAAAAATCCCCCCTTTCTGTGTGATTCCTTCTGCTCGTCGCAGTTTTTCCTTCTTTTTCTCCCACTGCTTTTCTTATTATGGATTATTTTCACGCCTTTGGCACTTTGCATTTTGCCTTTTTGCGGTCTGTGGAAAAAAAGAAGGACTAAAAACAAGCCATGCTGCATTGACTAGCATATTTCTTTGGCCTGGGCTTTATAATTGAAAATCCCACAAAGGTGTTGTCGTTGCTTTGTGACTAAATTGAATTTAGTAATCGCTTTTTTATCGACCAATTCAAACTAAAAGTGCCAGTGTGTCTATAACATAATTTTTTTTCCTTCCATTAAATGGCTTTGGGCGCTTTCTAAACCATGTTATGGCACGTGCACGGGGATCATGTCCACTTTTTGGAGCACTCCCTGAAATTCCATGCCCACAAAATTGGCGGAGTTTCCCTTTATGACTGCCCTGGGGTGACGGCGTTCGGCCAATTGTACAGGATTGGGTTCCTATATATAAGGCAATTATAAAAAAAAAGGAAATTTATAAGTGAATTTAAGATACACTGCTCGCCACCTTTAGATAAATTCATTTAATATTCGCAGTTTATTTTGAATATTAAATGATGATAAAGAAAATCCAACTTGTATAATATTTAATAGTCTTTACTACACACAAACAAAAATTTGATTCGTAAAATTTACCTATACGGATAGTTACGTAACTATAAAAAATAGTTACGTATATTTTGTTTTTGCTTTGGGTGTGTGTCTTTGCTAATTGTGTGTATTTGTTGTCGGGAAAGTAACTATTTAATTAGTAGAATTGACAATTTTTGTGGGTGGGGGGAACTGTTTGACAATTATATTGGTAAATTTTACCAAGTTTTTCAAATTTTCAGTGGTTAGGGTATTACACCTGTAACTTTAAGTGATAAAAACTACACATCCGTCCAGACAGGGGAGTCCTCTCTTCCATATAATTCGACCTCAAACACTTATCACGCGATTTAATGGTTGCACTTTCGTTTGATTGGAGGTGGTGGAGTTCATTAAATATTTATGGGTGAACGAATTATTTCTTTTCTTAAATTTATTCAACAATTAAACTTGATACCAATTCGCCTGTTTTTTTCTGAACTTGAAAAACTGGCGAATTATGTAAATGCTGGGAAAGGAGTGTTAAACAGTAATAAAATTGAAAGGCCACCAAATCGTTGGACTCATGGATGCGGGTGAATTATTGCAGCTAAGTCAATGGGCCAGAGAAATGCGTGTAAGGCTGCAGCAACATTTCACCAGGTAATTTATAACTTTACTTTTTAATTAATTTGTACAGTAGCTGAACAATGGGAGTGGTTCGGCAATATATAAAAATACAGCATGGTCATAATTTTCAGAAGAAATATGATATGAAAAAAATGTGAATGGCAAACTTTAAACACTCTATAACTTTCAAGAGTTTTGGAAATGTAACATTACATTATACATTTTATGATCTTATTTATTCCAGAATATTGTATTACTTTTTAAGTAATGAATAACATAATAAAATGTTTTTTGACCTGAAGCACAATCCAATAATATATTTTTAAGATAGTGTAATTTGCACACTTAAGCCGAGATCGCGTGGCTTGCCGAAATGGAAATGAAAATTTCGTTAATAATTATGTGGGATGAGCTGATCATATTTTGTGGTTAATTTCCTAGCGATGGATGGTGCAAAGGTGAAAGGCCGGATCACCGGTGAAAGGAATGGTAAATAGAGGAAACCAAATAGAACCAGTCCAAGCCCCCAGGCCGAAATCAATTTGAACATAATAAGATGGTCACCCTGGTAATTGTCCGTTAATGGCTTCATTACAAGCCGCAAGACAGCGAAAACGGTAGTTAAAGGTAAGTCTGAAAAATAGTATAAACAAAGCAGCAAAGTTGAGACCTGACCTAAGGCAATATAATCAGCCAAAACCCCCCTTGAAAATACCCTCCATCATCGTGAGTCACAAGCACGCGACTTGTGGTCGCAAAAAACCTCTGAGAAATTAATAAGAGTAGCGCATTGTCTCGGAAAAAGAGTGATATGGCTTGAAAAGTATAAGAAAAAAGAGAAACAAGCAGTGCAGCCGCCAGTCGATGCAAGCAGTTCAGCGCCAGCGATCAAATAAACAAACGCGCAGCCGCCAAACCACATTCAGTTTCAATTTGAACGCTGCGCATGCGCCGTGTATAAAAAATTCGCGCGCTCCGCCGTCTTCGCATCGCATTTTTATAACCGTTTTTCGGTTCGTTTGTTACAAATCATAAAAACCACAGCTTTGTTTTCCTTTTTACCCAAGAAAAAAAACCCAGAGACAAATCGTTTAAATTATGAACTGTCAATATTAGTTATCATTATAAACCCGTTGGGTGTTTAATAAATATTTCGGCATGTGAAAGTTTGCTAAAAACCAGAAATTTCAATTCTTTGACCAAATTTGCATATGGTGTAAAATGACAAAAAATAAATTGTGAAATTTATGAAAAGTGAAGTAGAACAAGTTGATAAAACCTTTATTGTGACAAAACAAATGAGCCACTCGAACGTATCTAGATCTGTGCCCCAATTTTGTTTGGAAAGAGTGAAAGAAAAAGAGCTAAAGCATTTATTGAAATCGAAATGAACATAGGATCTGCATAGGCTGTAGAAAATATTGCACACTAAACAAAGAAATCTATGTTTATTGGGGTTTAGCTGAAATCTCCAAGATTTCACTGTGAAATAAAAGAAAACCTTTCCCAAGCACTTTCGTAGACAGGTTTCCCCAACCTCTAATGTCGTACAATAAAAATGAATAAAAATGTTTTCAAAACAAAAAGCATTCTTTTCTTTGTCACAGCTTTAAAGAAAATTAATTTATTCAGATAAATGATAAGAAGACAACGCCCCTATCTTAGAACATTATATTTGAAAATATTTTCTATGCAAATCTCTTTTTTTTCGCCGTCGCTGTTAAATCAAGTCAATTAATTAAATGTTGTTTGGCGTCTGTGAAATACTTTCAGCTGTTTAACAAATATGCTTCACTAAGCGATAAACCAAACTGGAATACGAGACAGTAGTTAAATAATTGAAAGTGTGAGCGAATCAGAGGAATAAAATGCGGATCCCCAAGGGAAGATTGAGCGACTGGCTTCTGTCATTGGCATTTGGTAAGTGCAGATCTTTAAATTACCCGGTCTTACCACTAGCAAACTTAGTTAGAATTGATCGAAACCAGTTTGTCGGTTCCATTTCGCTTCTTTTTTTTTGTAGATTGGGTGACTGAACGGGAGCAAGGTCGTTTGTATCGCACTAAAAACAAAAATGTCGTTTTATGTTAGCCTGCCAAAAAAAAAACCAAATATTACAGCTTTTGCAAGAACTCCCCCTCAAAATGCAATGCTTTACGAAATGCCAACCATTGCAATGCGGGGCTTTGACCACCAATTGCCGTTGACAATATGAAAATGAAGTTTAAATACCTTCGATGCGACACCGTCCGAAATCCCAAATACGTGCGCAAAGTTGCGCTTTATGTATATTTGTGTATCGTAGCGAAAGTACGCGAAACGATGGATCCATCGCGGATTCATCCACGTCTGCCAGGCTCTGCGGATAATCCGCACAGTGGGTCCCATTCATTACATTCATTTTTATGACATTGCTTACATAAAACTTAATCGATTGTAAATATGATTGGTGCTTTGCTTCGCCAATTTAATGGCAATAAATAAAAATTTTAATTTAAAATAAACTATCTCTTTAATCTTTAAGCCTTCTTTAAATCAACTAAAAAATTCAGTTGAAGAAAACTCAATGGAAATTTCATATTTAATTTTGTAATGGACTGGACAATTAAGACTTGTGCCATGGTCAGTTTAAACGCAATCCTTTTAAATTATCGATTTAAATCAATTAATAACGCCATAACAATGGCAATACCACTGTTCGAACGATAGAGTAATCTACGGAAAGCCTTGTGTATTGATGGAATGGCATACAAATTATTATCGCCATCAACATTGACGGCATTCGGTCGACGACGGTGCATTACAGCGCCAAGTGGAGGATATCTAAACTGGACGCCAACAAATCTGGGGGGAATGGGGAAAAATGGTGTAGGGAGTACGGAATACGGTATTCATGGCGTCGCAGCCATGGGGCAAAGTTGAGGTAAACGTGCTCCACATCGAGTGCGCGGCATTTGCAGTGGAAAATGCAATTTCACATCGGGGTAGCAAGGAATGTGTGCATTTGTCTGGCACTGACTTCGTGGGAGATTGGACAGATGTTTCGGCATTCGTCGGAATACTGCATCCATGTAAAGAAAGAAATACCTGGAGCGGGCAAAGTTCGTCCGAAATATTCCATACTGCATAGCACCGTAGATGATGGGAAACAAATTTACCATCCCCAAAAAGAAAACACCCGCTTCCCGGAGCAATTATGTTAATAACTTCCTAAAAACGAGCAACTCGGCTTACCTAATGGCCAACAAACCAATTACAGTCATCACAGTCATTCATTTAACACCCAAAAAAGATGACTAAATTCGGACCAAGTTCACTAATTGCCACCAACAGTTTGCATTTTACATAATTTGCAAGTTTTGTCAACTTTCTGCGGTGCTTAATAGTTGCAGACCCACAATTTGAAGGTCCATAAATTTGCTTTGGGGCGCAGACAACCAGCTGCGGATATACATATGTACGGAAAAACAAGATTTTTCACTTCCACATGGAGGGAAAATAAAAAAGACAAACAAAATGGGGGAGTTTGGGGCGTGAAAAGAAAAAGTAAAATGTTGGCCGAAAAAAAGAAAATAAATGAAAAACCAAATGTAACCACAAGTTGGCGGACACTGTCTGTGTCAATGACTCTGAAATGATTTCAACGCGAATTTCTCGTTTCGCTTCTCATTTCGCCGTTTACATTTCACTGATCACCGATCCACAACTTGCGGGTCAGCAGCGTACGTGGACTTTATTAGCAATTGGATAATTGACATAATAAGATGTTCAAATGGATAGAAAGCAGTCGGTGCTCCGTGCCGAAGAGCCTGATCTGTTTGAGCCACTTTCGAGAGCCGTATGAAGCTACTTGAATGCTTAACCCTCGTTAATTAAAGCCAAGTGACATGAGACCACACTAAGTACATAACAATAATCCTCCATGGAGATGTATTCTTTTTAACTACCAGCAAAATAAATAAGAATTAAATATTTATAGTAGGTATGCTAAATGACAAACACAATAGAATTTATTTTATAATTTACTTTTTAATGCAAATAGCTTTTCTCAAAGAATACAGGGTAATCCCTAAACTGTTGAATTTTGATCAGCTGTTAATCAGCTGTTCCATACAAAGTCAAATTTCTGAAATTTCAGCAAAAAATTTTGTTGAATCGTTGAAAACGAGAGTTGTCACCTTATTTTACTAAAAGTCACGGCAACTCTGCAATATTTTACTATTATCAGATCGCGTTATTTACTTAAAAATGAAATTAGAAAGTCTACGAGTAGTTCTTTTCACCGTGGTAACAATTTTAGACAGTATCAAACAATAAAAAAATATAATTTTACATGTTTTAAGCTTTTGAACAAAAACAGCTGTTTGAAAATTCAACGAGATTCAACAATTCAGCAATTCAACAGTTTAGGGAATACCCAGATAGAAATCTCAAAATATTTTTTTAACTGCAAACCACAATTAATTACAAACGATAAATACTACTTCCATTCAATTTGTTTATCATTCTATTAAATACCTATTCATAATATAATCCATTATATCGAATATTTCTAAGAATATTTAACAAGTCAGAGAGCTTTTGGTTATCTCACATCTCAATTGAGGGCTATTAAAAATATCAGATCTACGCTACGCTACACAATAAGCTGGTTTCAACCCGCAATTCATTTTGTAAGCAATTAAATAATATTAAACAAAGTAAATGACTACAAAGACACCTTTAACCCTCTGGTGGCCTTTTAATGTAAAACAATGTATTTTACATTGATTGAAACATATTTAAAATACTTTAAAAGGTATATACATTTTGTAAAATAAAGACAGTGAAATTTAACATTTAAAAAATTGTTCCTAATTTAAACCCCTTAAAAAATAATAAAAACATTTTTAGATTTAATGTAAGAAATAAGTAAAACCTAAGTCTCAAATAAATCAGAATCAGAAGAAAAATTTGTTGTTTTTGTTTTAAGTAAATTGATTTTTATATATTTTATCACAACCCTAAAATAATATTGGTTAACCAATTCAATGGGGGTCAAAAGGCTCTCAAGTTAATCCGCGCAGGCTAAAAAACCAATTGTTGTGATGTGAAATCGTATAAATATTCATAGCAGTGGTTTATAGAACCTCAGTTTCGATTCTATAATCAGCGAATGAGATGCACGGAAGCAGCAAACTGACACTGACCTTGGCTTTGGCCTTCGTGCTAATTTACTTGGGATGCACCCACGCCCAAGGACAGAGCGACCTCTTCCGGTGCAATGTGCAGTACAAATGCTCGGATGAAAAAGAGTTGGTTTGGGCCATGGCCGACGAACGCTGCCACGTTTTTCACAACAGGTGTCTGATGAAGGTGGAGCAGTGTGCCCGAAAAAGTAGTAATAAATCGGATCTGATCGAAACCACCAAGGAAATTTGCAAACTGAATTGTACAAAAGTCTGTCCGGATGTCTACGATCCCGTGTGTGCGCAAATCTTTCAGGAGGAGTATATAACCTTCAGCAATGAATGTGAAATGCGCAACTATATTTGCACCAATGAGAGGCGTAAGTTAGAAAATAAGGCATTACTAAAAGGTTAATCAATGATTCAATTTCTATTCTGATTTAGCCTACTCCTTTTTTGCGATCGGTGAATGCGTTGAGAAACCAGTTGGTTAGGATTTAAGATAAAATAACATAGTTATAATGACTATTAAATGATTTTTAAATAAATATGATATTTGCAAATTAAAAAGAGTTTTTAACGTTTAAAATGTGAATCCAAATTAAAATAAATCAAGAAAATTTTTTAATTGTCTAACTTAAACTTAAATACCCAAATTATATTTTCATTCTCAAGAAAAATCTGGAATTTAACACTAAAAACAAACAACAATATTTGCTTTTAACAGGCATAACACGTACTTTTCGGTCCCTAAACGCGATTTAACCCAATTATTTTGGAGCGCCTTGACCAAAAACAGGATTTGCAACACAAACTACCGAATAAAAAAAGAAATAAAATAAATGAAAATAAAAGCAAAGCTGGTCGCACAGATGTGTTGCAATCGTGTCTTTAATGTTTTAAGCTGTCCAACAACAAGTTGCACAACTTTTACGCAGCCACTTTGGCCAGCGATTCAAGTTCAATGTTGTCTGGCTTTTCCAGCGGCCACGCTGTTTCCACGACTCGCTTCCTGATTGGCCGCGATTGATCGGATTTAATTAAGGAAAAATTTCGCATCTGCAATATGCAAAAATAAATATAAAAAACTCATTTGAGCAGCCAGCCACAAAGAAACTCCGCAGCGCCAATGTCCTCGGGGCCATTTCGCAATTACGCGATGTCCGAGAGAGCTGGTTGCAACATTTTCCTCAGAGTCCCCAACGAAATCTGTCCAGGTTGCAGTTCCAGCCCACAGATTTGCTTTCGTTTGAATTACCTAGGCTGCTTTTCATTATACTCTTGCAGCGGGTATTACTCATTTTCTGGCAAAAGAAGTAATTTTAATATTTGTTTTGTAAGACTCAATGCTAATAGCTCTGAAAAGAAGATTAATGTTTAATGAGCAAACATCAATTGATAAATAATAGGGAAAAAGCCTTTATCAATCGAAAAGAATTCTTGTTTACCTTCACTGATAAAAACATCGTAGTAAATCCAAAGATTTCATATTTAATTTGAATATTTTTCGGTATGCTTGTCATCATTGCGGTTTTTATTAGTTTTAAATTTGAAAATATTACGTTTAACATTTATAGTCCATTTTATTATTTTAAACTTTGATATTAATATGAAATTATTGTTTTTAATGACGTAAAATTTTCAAAGTAATTATGATTAACAACGAATCATAATATATTCGACCTTAATTGAAATATTTTTTTGCAAATTAAATCATGCAATCTAATTTGTTTTTATATTAAATATTATGATTTCGTATTTAGCTCTAATATGTACTAACGAATCTTTGTATTCAATATGGATATATTTGTTTTTATTATTGCAATTTTTTATCAGTGTTCTAGAACTGCATTTACTAATAAAATTAAATCTTTATACTTCTACACTTATCTTTGGGATTAAAAACTTTGTCACAACAATAAAACCCCGACAAGGGTATTGGGAATTTTAGTCTTTAATGCCTCCGCCTCCTCCTGCTTTCTTGTTTCCATTTTCATGCAGATTTGCATTTCTTGTAAAGTTTCTCGCTCTCAAAGTATCTCATCCACTTTTCACCCAATGGATTTGATTGTTTTATGGCCGTTGGCAAATTTACACAATCCCATGCCGAATAGTTATCAACTTGTCCGAGGAGCGAACTGCAAGTCAAGTGCCTTTCCACAGGCGGAAGACATGAATACCATTTTACTAAGCTGAACAATGCAAATTTCCTACAGATGAAACAAGCTCAACGCCTTGTTCGACGCCTTCGATAATAACTTAATTGATTTATAGATCCCTGTTCTCTCTCTAGCCAACATTTGGACGGTACCGTTTTTGGCCTTTGTCACTGTGCGGGGCTAAAAACCGGTGCCAAGAATTTGTTTTTAATTTAACGATGATATCTTTAGGTCATTAAGTTTTGATTGTCTCATCTCGACTAATGACAAAATTTGAAAGTCAAACAAACGGAGCATATTCAAAACTCATTTGTTTCGCTCTCTAATTAACAAACAAAGAAGTTCACGTGTTATATTTACGTTCACAGTAAGTTCACAAATGAAAATTGCATAAGAAAAAACATAACAAATAAAATACTTCAGAGGAAAATTAGGCGCTTGGCTGACTTAAAATTAAAAAAAATGGATTGTAAAAAAATGACGCACATCATTTTTGGGGTAATGGAAAATTTTACAAAAAGTTATTAAAAAGATAATACACATGTCTTATAGTCAACTTAGAAGTAATTTATATTAGGCAACCTATTTTTAAAATACAACATTAAAACAATAAAGTTTAATTAAAAGCAATCTAATAAAAAAATACATATTAATTTGAAGTCCTAAACGTAATAAAATGATTTTAGCTTTGCTGACGAAACCAGTTAAAAATCGATTAAATAATTTATAATTGTTATTATAATAATAAAGTCGGCCTTATAACATAAAACAATCGTTATATTTAACGAAGCATAAACATTAAAAACCAATTTCTTAAAGCTATAAAATTGAATATCCATTTTTATGAAACCGTTGAAGTGTTTTAAATATTTTTAATTCTCTGTCTCAGTTCTCTTCTGTTTTGAATATAAATCCCTGCAATGTGGCGCATTGAATAATAACCAAAACATTCAATAGGCATACCTGCTGTGATTCCATGCCAAGTCCTAAGTTACCTCACACGACCGTTAAAACTGGGCTAAAAGCAAAAGCCACAAAATAACAAGAAGCGAAAAATTGCACGAGCAGATGCCTTGAATTAAGCCAGCATGGAGTAGAAAGAAAAAATCGTGGCTTAGGTGTAAACTGTGTGAATATTTTTCGGTTATTACACGCATTTTGTTATTATTATTTACCCCCCATCCTCTTGGCTTTTTTGGTTTTTTGGCAACTACACGAAAGCCTTTGGCCAAATAAAGTCTTAAATGAAAAATGTCAACACATGAGACAGTGTTTTTCATGATTATTAAAACGAGCAAGTGAAGTGGAGTATGGTGGGGTGGTGGCTCTAGATGATGTGTAATGCCCAACAAAACGCCGCATTTGGTAAGAGACATTCCATTGTTATTGCTAGTTGACGTTGTAACTGTAACTGAGCCCAGAGCCAACTCAGAAATTGGTGATATACTTAGTGCAACGATGACGGGCTCGTGCGTAACTTTAATGGGAAACCATGTTTTCTTTGGTAGGGCGAAGCAACTCATACTCTGAAAGATGGTAAACAGAAATGTTATAAACTAATTCTTTGAACGAAAGACCTTTAATTTCCATATCTACTCGTATTACTATCTACCTCACAAATATATTTGATTTAAGAAAATATATATGAAAACAAGAGAGAGACGCTGTAGTCGGGTGCTCTGACTGTCAGATACCCGTTACTCAGCTAAAGGGAGTGCGAGGGAGACGGAGATATAAAACTTTGATCGCTCATAACTTCTTAACGAAATGGTCCGATTTGAAAAATTTTTTCTACATCTGCCATAGATATTGATAAACACAATAAAACTGCATTTTTACTTTTCCGAAATCTTTAAAGGTGTGGACGCCAGACACCTTTCAAGAAATGGCTTAAGGCGATTGTGGGCGTTAGAGGGGGTGTGGCTCTCAGCTGAAATAAACTTGCGCTGCGTAGGAACTCCGAGAATCTGCATGCAAAATGTCAATCTTCTAGCTTTTATAGTTCCCGAGATCTCAGCGTTCATACGGACGGACAGGCATACGGCAGACGGACTCGGCTAGTGACCCAGATCAAGAATATAAACACTTTATAGGGTCGGAAACGCTTCCTTCTCCCTGTTACATACTTTTGCACGAATACAATATACCCTTTTACTCTACGAATATTGGGTGTAATAAAATCGTAATCATAAAACCCTTTGAAAGGGTATTATAATCAACCTACCCGGCGTCTTGAGATGCTTATATACATTTTTCATTCACCTGATGACAGATGACAGTTGACAGCGTGACATAATTGGGCTTTGTTGTTAAAGTTTCGGTGCGGTTTAGTAAAATTGTGTACCACCCAGCTCTTTTCGGCCCAAGAAGTGTTGGCATTTGGGCTTTAATTAGTGGTCTAATTACCAAGCAAGTGATATGTGAACTAATTGGTCGAACAGAGTGAAAGTTTCAACCAGCTTCTGTAACGAATATTTGTGGGCCAAGTGGCGCGTGTTAAAGTTAAAGCAGCATGACTTTAAAATCCCACCACCTGCATAGATGAAATTACTTGGATTAAAGCCGAGACAAAATCGGTGGGTTGACAAATATGGCTAAAAACCAACTGAACCCGTCGTCTCGATAGCCAAGTGCACTTGTTGCGTCCGATTGCACAAAGTGGCAGCATAGCTGAAATCGTTTGCCTTATTATTTATAAATTATATACATACAATAAGCACATCATTCGGGATGCGATTTGGGGATGGAACAGGTTAATTGGTTAACTGGTGGAAAGTTGGTATTCCATTGATGTAATGACGGTAATCACAGGGAATTTAAGCAGGCTCAATCAAATGGGGTATTTCCTTTCATTCAATGGATCAGTGACTGGACTCTTCCTTGGTAGATTAGTACATGTTGCTTTAAAAAGTTTAATGTCTCTCAAAATGTCTCATGGGGTTTATTAATTAGTTATAAAAACAAAAACTTTCGAACACTATTCAGAAAATGGAACATACATACTTTACAGGATCAGATATTAAAATCTTCTTTACAACCTCTTAATTAAAAACATATCGATTTAAGAAACCAACTTTTACTAGCAAAACTTTGTATAATATGTATGTTTTGAACAAGGTACGCCTCTTTTAAATTTAAAATAATTTATTAAGACTTAAACATCAAATGAAATGAACCATAATTATTAATTTAAAATCTAAAAAGGGAGTGTTTCGATCAGAAATAAGTATTTCTTGATATCAAGGAAACATAAAACAAACCAAAATGTCTTAAATGTAGGGGAAATTACTTTAATGATTCACAACTGACCAAAATTATATTTTTAACCTTATATGTCATATTCTTAATGCAGGGGAGTCATCAAAACCACAGTAACCATAACTGAATACATTGAATCATCATATTACCAATACAAATTTAAAGACTTAAACTGAGCAGGAAAATCAAATCAAGGTGTTGTGGCAATTTTCAATTACATTTTCCGTTGCATTGCACATGACGAATTGGACACGCCAACTGCTGTACGGTAAAATAGAGCAAAGTTGTTTCTGTAAAGAAATCCAATTTAGTTTCAGGATTGACCAATATTTCTTTTTCGATGTCAAGCTGTCAGAAAATAAAAACCGTGCCAAAGTAGAACAAATGCGATCCTTATCTAGTTTAACCTAATAGTTCGTGTGTTTCTCTGATATTGATACCCACTGAATACTACTGAATAGTTGCTCGACTGACTCTTGGATTTATAAGGTGGCAATTAATCTCCAATAGTCACTAATTTGTGTATGTTATCCATTTGTCAACGGCGATAGTCAAGGTTGATCTTCAGGTTATTAGCGGGTGATAATTTATAGCCACTTTTACTCAGATATTTGTTCGGCTCTCGGCGGGATATTCATTAACCCAATTAAGGCCAAATCAAAACTCAGCTGACCTCTTTCACTGACCTCAGCGTAAATTAATGTATTTCCCTGGAAGAAACGCTACCACTGTAATTAATAAAATGTGTTTGGAATGGCATGATTATCGTGCTGTAAAGTTACCAACATTTACATTAATTAACTACAATTAAAACTGGCCAGCGGCCAACGCATATTTATCAACTAATTGATGAAGTTGAAGGTCGCTGATCGGATAAGCTAATTATTATGTACGGCTTTTACTGGATTAGCCAAGCCGTTTTTGCTCTCGCTTTTCGATTTCTGGGTGACTGGCCACCCATTCAAGTTCTAAAATAGCCGAAAAAATGTTTCAGTTGTTTGGCAATAAACCAACATGCAAACACGATTGTTAACACCTTAGGAAAAAATCAGTCGGCCAGCCAAGCTAAGCTTCCAAATTAAGCCAATTAATTTGGCTAGTTGAGACAACAATCGCTTGGCATGAGCCATAGTTTAGAAAAAATTAGAAAAAAAAACCTCAGCAGAAACGATTTCGATATTTGGCAAACAAGAACGCAAAAACCTACCCAAAATGGGTAGGTTTAAAATGTTACATAAACTGCACCTGAATGCAAGAGTAATTAATTAAAGTGCTTCGCATGGACGGCAGAAAAAAAATGTTGTCAAATTTTTCTGAAACTACTATTTATGGACTGTCTGTGAGTCAGCTGAAATTCCATCCTTCTCCATTGTCTGCGGGAGATTTTCAAGTTTTTCACAGGGCAAACTCGAGCGAAAAGTGCACAGGGTCAGTATCTTTCGTGATGGTCATTGGAATTTGCCTTGACCGTTTTGGGTCAGGGGTCCCCAGAGCACTTGCGGTTCTTTAATTCCATCACGCACAGCCCAAAAATATTTATAAACAAATTTTAACCACCAAGGGAATCCCCGAAATAAGAAGGCATTAATAGCTTCCTACTTTAACCATGACTAGAAATTCGGCAGCTTAATCGTTTGTCTACTTTTTCTAGATGAGTCTGATAAATACGTTTTGAATTTATGCGAATTTTATAAAGTATATTTACTGGTTTTGCTTTTATTTTTGTCTTTATTTATGAATGGAGCTTAATGGTTTATAATACCATGTTTATGAAGAATATACAGATTATTTAAAATGAATTAATCACTAACATTCAAAAATCTACAAAAGAGTTAGTTAATTGCTTTTATACAAAGAATAATTTTTGGAAATCCAAGTCTTTTTACAATTATAATTTGATTTTCTTGTTAAAAGATAGTTCCCTTTCCTGTTGGTAATAATCACCCATCAATGTTTGCCTTTTGCTTGAGCACGCTGTTACAAGTTCGTGCTACAGATTATGACATTCAATGCCTTCCAACTGGAACCATATTAGTTATAGATTTTCATTGGTCAGCCCAACCCAGCAGGGCCTCCAAAATAAACTCAGAAACGTGACTAACGACGGTCTAATTAACAAGACTTAGTTTTTTTAGGTTTCTTTGTTTTTTTCCCTGCCCCATTTGCACTGGTTTCTATCAACACAACATAACGAACCACAAAGGCAACTAATTCTAGTAGTTACCGATTAATTCTGTCTGTGGGTCGGGATTAATTGCCATTTAGTAATCGTTGTGGCGGCGGCCTCGTCATGTTCTTAATGCTTTTGCTTTCAACAACCTCAGCACCCAATTTCCGCCTTCTATCATTGTATTTGACCGTGTTCTTTGAGAACAAATAAGCAGCCACAAATCATCATACCATTTTTTTAAACCGCAATTTTTATTTACTTGCTGAGGGTATTATAGTTTTGAAAGAGATACAAATTAGTGTACTTCTTTTAATGCTGAGAAATAAATTATTTTATTTAATAAATAAACAAGAGAGAACGCTATACTCAAGTACTTCGACTATTACATACCCTTTACCCACCTAAAGGGAGTGGGAGAGAGATAAATATAAGCACGCGTCAAAGCTACTAGCACCATCTAATTTTAATTTTTTGCTCATAACTTTTTAATGGATTGTCCGATTTGAAAAATTTCTTCTACATTTCGATAGGTATTAATAAACACAAAATGGCATTTACATTTTTACAAAATCTGTAAAAATGTCGGCGGTTACGAGTAACAGATATAATAAGAGCATTACAAATTCAACTTTGTGAACCTAAGTTAGCAGAATAATTCTCACAATGCAGATGAAAAATTCTGGGAAATCGCTGGCGGATCTATTAGAGATCTGCGAGTGGCGAACCACATTTAGCAGCCATCGGCAGCTGGTCGACCTTGCCGGGCCGATCGATTTCTTACCACAGATCGATCGCTCGATTTCTGTAGCGCCGCAAATCGATCGAAACCGTAGCCATAAAACACCAAATTGAAGTTGTGCAGTCTGTTGTTTAATTTATGCAATGTTACAGTTTTTCCATTTCTGGCTTTTATGAGTTTTGTTCGCGGCTTTTGTTTGCTTGTAAGTGAATTATATTTAAATTTGTTTTGCCTGGCTTGGCTGAGCTTCGAGTGATAACAATCAGCTTCGAGCCATTTGCCGTGGCTTTTACTTTGTTGCATGCACAAATAAATTACATTTAATTTGCGTAATCATTTTTCAATGGCAAACATTGGATATATTTCTGCATTGTTATATAGAAGTTTACAATTAAACAACCATTACAGTGCGGCCAGAACCTCCTAACTACTGCGATTGTTTTCGAGAAAGCCTTCATAAATAATTTCGGATCTGTGGCGATTGTCACGGGGTCAAGCCAAACGGCACTCGAATCGTGCTCCAAACGCCCCGCAGACCGCAGTGGGATTTTCTTACTAGACGAAGAGGGTCAAGCGCTCGGGTCACCAACAAAAAACGGAGGCAATGTGATTGTCTGGAGAATGTGTGAGAGACAAATTTATTGCTTCCATTTTGGGCAGCCTTGCGGCAACAAATTTAGAAGCTCAAACAAGAGAGAACGCTATAGTCGGGTTGGTGTCCCGACTATCTAATACCCATCACTCAGGTAAAGGGTTGGTGTCCCGACTATTTAATAAACGTAACTCAGCTAAAGGGAGTGCGAGGGATATAAAAAACTTTGATCAGGCATAAGTTTTAAACGAATGGTCCGATTTAAAAAATTTCTTCTACATTTCGATAGGTATTGATAAACACAACAAAACTGCATTTTTACTTTTCCGAAATATTTAAATTTTTAAAATCGTATATTAAGTATTGTGGGCGTTAGAGGAGGCGTGGCACCATTTTGAAACAAACTTGCGCTGCGTAGGAGCTCCTAGAATCTGCATGCAAAATGTCAATCTCCTAGCTTTTATAGTTTCCGAGATCTCAGCGTTCATACGGACAGACAGACAGACAGACGGACAGACGGACAGACGGACAGACGGACAGACGGACATGGCTATATCGACTCGGCTAGTGATCCTGATCAAGAATATATATACTTTATGGGGTCGGAAACGCTTCCTTCTACCTGTTACATACTTTTGCACGAATACAATATACCCTTTTACTCTACGAGTAACGGGTATAAAAATATCATTATTACAGTTTTGTAATTTGAAGAGAATTTTTTTTTGTCATAAATAAATTATTTAGTAATATAAAATATTTTATTTATATTTTACCAGTTAAAATAATTTAAAAAGCACCAGTGTAGCTGGTAAATAATATTTACTAAATATAAAGATTTATTATATAAAATGAAAAATAAATCCATTGATTTTTTCTAATACATTTTTATAACTTCTCAACCCATCTAAACCCAATCTAAATTCCAGAACAGACACAATTTAAAATATTTTTTTGTAACAATACAAATAGAGATTATTGTAAAACTTTATACCTTTTAACCGGATACGAGTAAATTGTTTTAAGCCACTTCGCAAACTCGTAAATCGACAATGAATATCTTTATCTAAAATGTTCTTATTTATGCTAATTGGGGTTTAGGAAATAAACCGATAAATTCACCCACCTGTTGGTCATTTATTTTAAATCTTGGGATTGATTTTTAAAATCAGACAATTAACATAATCAATAAAATTAAGTTTAGACCGAACGGTAAACGGCGGGGCAATAAAATGAATGCCAGTAAAAGGAAAAAACCAATTACATTTCCAATTCCCAGTTTGAGGAAACATATTTGTGTATGAGGAAGCACTTTGCAGAGTTATTTTTGTTGCCAACCTGGCCGTGAAATGTAAATCTTATAATGAGATGCAACTGACCGATGGAGGAGGTTTGGATGGAGTGAGTTTGCAAATTTTGTTAACTAAATGCAGGCAGAAAGTGTAACAATCATTTTCCATTTCCATACAATTAACGGTCGGCCAATGATAACAATTACTCCTCCAAACATTTCCACGGATCGCTGAACGTCTGAAGCTGAAGTGAAGGTGAACGGGAAGGATGGATTTCAAGCCAAGACTTGAATAAATGTTTGAGTTTAACCCGCTCTCAATTTTTCAATTTATTCGAGTATAACAAGAAATATTTTCTTATATGTTTTCAATCATTTAACTATGATATTTCTCCGTTTATAAGAAAATTTTCTAAAAAGAAAATGCATTTTAGTATAAACAGAGCTTAAGTAACTGGTCAATCCTAGGGTTATACTGTAGCTCGTGATTGGCAAACCAATTCTGTAACCTTTCTGTTGACAGTCAGATCGACAATTTTGACTTTGATGAACGCAACTTGATTTGGATTTGATGCACAAATCGAGAGGCAAACGGACGACAGAGGGGTGTGTTTTTCCATGTTTATTTAATGGGCGGTTAATTTTTGTTGTATTTTTTTTTAGTATGCTGTCCGCTAAACGTCAAACACACAGTTCAAATGCTTATAATGGTCGCCAGTGCCAGATTGCGACACTTGCAAACGTACCGCGAGATAGCCTGCCGATTGGAGGAATGGAAGGAAACCCCATTCACTTTTCTGTTTCTGTCGCAATTGTCGTCACCGACGAGCGGAAAGCGTGGAAAATAACAATATAAGCTCAACAAAAAAGTTTAAATTTTTGTATTATTTAATACAAATGTGTAGAATCAAGTTACACAGCTTCGCCCCAAGCGGATGTTTGTTCTGAGCGAAACGTTAAGTTAATTCGATCGGCGCGTTGCATTTGATATATGGATTAGACAAGTTCTCAGCGATTGAACGGAATGCAGATTAAAGGTCGTGCATAAAAAGAAACAATGGCTATAAATAATACCTAAAGACATTAAATAAAACCATTGTGGGCAGTTTCGAAGACTGAAATTGGGGTGTGAACGGCTGAAAATGCCGAATTACCCACGATTGGTGTGGCTAGAATGAAGTTAACATTTCACTTAGTTACAATTAGTGTGCACCGAACTTTGAAATGGATTATAAACACCCAAAAAAAACTTGATATGAAACGAAGATTTGATGTTATGTGGTATCGATTTTGATGCGGGCATCTCAATTCGATATGCTCGAAATGTAAACACTATATTTCGAATTGAGAGAATCTCTTTCGAAGTCAGCTAATCTCTGAGAGAGAGAGATTTTGGTAAAAACGATATGCCATACCAGAAATGTACCATGCTCATATCGATTTGACCGCGTGGTGTTTTTTTGTGTGTACGAGAAAAAATGTAACGTTAATGTACAATAATAAAAATCGCACTACTTTTTCTCACAATAAATAAAGTAATATAACTCTAATTAAAACGAGATACTCGTGACTAAAGACCTATTTGTTTGTAATAAAATCTAGGTTTACAACTCAACCTCCAACTTAACTTTAACAAC
Organism: Drosophila prostipennis; assembly: GCA_037075205.1. Lineage (NCBI taxonomy): Eukaryota > Metazoa > Arthropoda > Insecta > Diptera > Drosophilidae > Drosophila > Drosophila prostipennis. The sequence continues at coordinate 64,057 of JBAMCJ010004274.1, forward strand.
TTAGTTCGACAATTAACAAATTTTAACTATTTACCAATGGGAGATCGCTCAAAAACCGATCCACATAAAAAACAGAAGTAGCAATTGGTTTCGCACTTTAGTTGGCTAATATTTGGACCACCCGAAAACTGTGCGATTGGTTTATTGCATTTTACGGCCTCTATAATTTGTCTTCTGGCCAAAAATGTAAGTGAAGGCAAATCGGAGGCCGTGTGCCTTTGTTTTTTTTCTGTTCCATGGGACAGCCAGCAATTTGAGCTTGACTTCTTGGACCCGGCTCGTGTAATGCCGGGCTTTTTCAGGCTTTACAGATGTGGGGAGTTTATAGTTTTAGTTTATGGCTTACATGGGGCTTAACAATTTGGTCCATAAATGGCCAAAGGCGCGAGTGGCCATTATAATTTGGAGTCGCGGGCTGAGTGGCACAATAAACTGGGGGGAATCCAGGGTATCCAAATCAGCCAAATCAGTTGGCGTCCGTCGTGCACAATTCGCTGACCTCAGGCAGCTGATGATGTTGATGATGCGATGGCCACAAGCATTTCAAAACAACAGCGCAAAAATTAGAAATGGGTGGACAAACGGTAAATGGAAATGGTCGCGAGCCAATGCCGATTCCGATTCCGATGACAAAATTAAAATTCATTCACGCTCAAGTAAATATTTACGCAATAAATTTGCATTTAATTGCATTTGAGCGACGCATACGCATACCGGGGGCGGCCACAAAACACTGGCCGAAATCAAATCAAATCAAATTAGAAAACAATCCACCAGCGGACAGCACTCGAAAAACGTTCTACTTCCTCCTCTAAAAGCCGAGTGACCAAAACAATTCGCTTGTCGTATCGAAATCTAATCAAATTATGCGCCAGAAATGTCAAAAAAGCGTGAAATGTTTGGCTCCGGGGCGAGTGAATTAACCCAAACAGGTGAGTAGAGTACTCCATGTCTGGTCCACCTGTATTCCTGTATTTCCAGCCCATCCACCTCCATCTCCATCTACTCTACCACCGGAAATCGCATCAAAATTGCACAAAATAAGAAGCGCTCAACAAATCATTTGCAAATTTTATGCAAAATACATGCAAAAGTGCTTGGCAAATATGGCCTGATCATCGGTATCATCAGTATCATCAGTATCCGTGTATCTGTATCTAGTATACACCGGTGTCTCTGTGATTGTGACCACGAACATTTTTGGAACGCTTCTCTCGAATTGAACTAGAATTTCAGTGGGTGATGGTGATGATGATGGGGGCCCAAAGCAGCGACTGCGGCTAAAATGTTTTTATGCGGTTCGCTTAATGTGTTTTGGCCATAAACCAACTGACAACTGGGCAAAAACAGCTAAAAACCCACGGATTCAAATGTGCGAAATGTTCGGGAGAGTGGCATCCAAATGACAACGATAACAAGTCGAATCCCCCGAGGGGGTCAGTGGAAAATCTCCTCCTCATCCTCCATCAGGAATCATTCTCAAACTTTTGTTGCCTCCGTTTATTTGTTTTCGCGGCTGCCTAATTGCATTTTCAACACTCTACCGCACTCCTCTATTTATTTTGTAATTGAAAAAGCATTGAGGGTGTGCCATTGGCCATGACAAGTTTATTTAGGATAGGCACTTCCTTCTTCTACTTGTGCGCACATTGCGTGTTCTTTATTCTGCGCCGTCTAAAAATGCCATTGAAGAAACAAAACAATTATATTAGCCGGCCTGGGAAACTTTTTTCCATTGAGTAATGTTCAGAAAAAACAAAAAAGAGTTCGATTGTAAAGCAAAAAGCCGCATGACACGTCTAGTTTTTGTCATATCGTGTCGGTAATGTCAGTAACGACTACTTAATTATATTGCTACACGAAAGTCTCCGCTTGAGAAATATAACATAAGGTTAAGAATATGTTCTCACAGTTTAGCAGAGTTTTAAGTTTATTCATTAATGGAGTACACACAAAAAAAAACCATGTCGCCGTAAAATCGATATGCGAATGTAAATTTCTGGTTTTGCAAAACGCATATCGTTTTAACATGAAATACGCATTACGGGGCCGCATATTAAGTTAAAATTGATATTACATAATGTAAAATCGATCTACGTTTCATATCGATTTTTTTTTTGGGTGTAATATTAATCATAATTTTAAGTTTATTTTTCTAAAATGTAGGTATTAGTTATTATTTATTCTTATTGAATTAATTTTCCAATTCATAAAGAATTTGTTATCAAGTTTCTAAATATAAACCATTCTGAATCGATAAAATTAATCTTAATTTTAGACAAACTCTTCCCCTCATTGCGTGATTGGCAATTCCATCACAAATCCCAAAGCTGAATCCATGAAAATTATTAGCAATATGCGAGAGGCAAATACAACATTTTTGAAAGGATTTATGCCACAGCCGGAAGTTGGAAGGCAGATCTAATAAGCCCCAGCTTCGAAGGGGGTTGGTGGGGGAGGACAAAGAACTGCCGGGGACAACAGCATAAATCTGACACGTTGCCCCAAAATTAATTCCATACGAGCCACTTGGGAGCGAGACTCTCTGCTGGAAATTGGCCACAGCCAGATGGCAGATGAGCCATCGCAAAACATTTTAGTGCCCCGCAGGCGGGATGCGGATGCAAGCACAAGCACACAACACAGACAACTTATATTAATTAATGCAAAATTGCATTACGCATACGCACAGGTGTGCGGAGTGGAGGCTACCTGGCCAACACATGAAAAAGAGTCGTAAAATGAAAACTCTTTTGGACAATAAAGAAAACAACAAACTGGCAAGCGAACCAAGCTATGACATACTGAAACATCAAATAAAGAGGAACATATTCGGTAATGTCTAAAGTTGGGGATGGAAAGTTAGGATAGGAAATAGAGCTTAAAAAAAAATCGACAGTTTGATATTTCTCGATATTTATCGAGTATACATTGTCAAAATATCGAAAATATCGATAACTAAAAGAAAAACCATTACAAATATTTAGCTAATAAATTCGTTATTTATTACGGTTCATATTATAATATAATTTATCGTTTTTTATAAATGTATCTACGCTATTTCGAAAGTGCTTTATTCAAATTTGAAAGTAAAACTTACAATCAAAATAAATGCATCGTGCAACCACTTAGATATTTTCCATCACTGCTGTGGGTGGACTCACTGTACAGTGTGCACTCTGCGCTCCCCATTTCTGGTGTCACACATGCAACAACAAGACCTTTCTTGCATCTAAGTTGCCACTTAAGCCCGGCCCGCTCTCCAATGCAAATTATCTGCCCCACAGCTCTGATTTGGCTCGAACTTTCGGACACTTATTGTGAGACTGTCGTCGTGGGGCCCGAGACTCCCAAAGTCTGCAGATTGCTGGTCGGCATGGCAACTTGCAACACATGCCGCACAGGACACGAATGCGAGGCCAGGCCAAGCCAATCCAATCCAATCCAATGCAAACCAAACTGGCCTGGAATGGCGAAACGAGCAAATCACACAATTACTTATGTTCCACAGTGATTGGTCACATGGCACGGCTTAAACAAGACTAACCCAAAATTAATTCCCCCAAATTATAACACATTTTGATGAGTTCAGACAGACTGACTGCAGCAGCAGTTCCTTTCTAAAAACCATTCTTTGACATAATTAATCTGAAACGAATTCATGGTTGATCTATGGTTATTTATGGATCTACTTAGAGCTCAATGCTGGAATAGCGAAATAATTATATTAAATGTGTCTAAAGAATACTAATACCATACAAATTATTACTCATTTTAATCAATTAAGGCAGCTTATTTAAGTTGCTAAAAGCCATTTGATTTAATTAAGTATAGTTTTACCATTTTGAGATCAGCTTGTATGCTTAATCAGGAAAAATATTATATAGGCATCAAAATTTGATGATCAAACCTTACATTTTAAAGACTTTGAGCCTTATTCGATTTATTCGATGACATAAACAACACAAGCTGAATTCTTAAACATCTTATTTTGGAATTAGACTTTAAAACTACTTTTGAACGGGTTCAATGACTTGAAATTTACATTTAAAATTACTTTAAAAAATAATTTAAAAATAGTTTAAATAAAAACTTTTGGTTTTACTTTTTACAAAAAAATAGATTGGTTAAATTAACCAATATAATTGTCAAACAGTCCCCAACCACAAAAATTGTTAATTCTAACAGCAAATAGCAAATAATAATAGCAAAGACACACACCCAAAGCAAAATAGTAGAATTTCTTTTTTTATAGTTACGTAACTATCCGTATAGGTTAATTTTACCAATCAAATTTTTTTTTGGTGTTTAATGGGATTAATTATTTAATATACTTTTGATCAAGTTTGGGAGTACTTGCTCCATCTTAAAGTCAGCGGCGCATCACTGGCTTCTTTCTTTTCACTGTCGTCTGGGGCTGTGGCCGTGTGTCTCCTCTCACGGCGGCTTTTTGTGCCTCTGCCGACTGGCACGGCTCACTAAACACGGCCAACAGAAGCGGAGAGTGTGGCCAACAATGCACACGATAAATATAAACTGCTGTTGGCCATATGCAGTGGGGAAAGATGCAAGAAAAATTTGTTTGAAAATTTACCTAATGCTATTTTATAATAGTTTTTCTTTTTACGGTTATGACAGCGCCGCCGCTTGGTTTCTGTGGTTAGGCTTCGTTGGGTCTGGGTCTCTGCTTTAGCCAAAAGCCACTTAATTGTGAGACTTGCATCGATTGCACAATATCGAATCGATTCCACAGAATTTGATGTCTTTTAATATAATGAGAACCCTTACGTTATTTGGAGATCAGTTCGAAGAGTCTTTCGAGATAAAACAATTATTTCTTAGTTATTATTTCCTTCTTTTAATTAATTATAAACACAAAAAAATTTGCTTGGTAAAATTGACCAAATTGAGTTACGTGTATTTTGTTTTTGCTTTGGGTGTGTGTCTTTGCTAATTGTGTGTATTTTTATACCCGTTACTCGTAGAGTAAAAGGGTATATTGTATTCGTGCAAAAGTATGTAACAGCTAGAAGGAAGCGTTTCCGACCCCATAAAGTATATATATTCTTGATCAGGATCACTAGCCGAGTCGATATAGCCATGTCCGTCTGTCCGTCTGTCTGTCCGTATGAACGCTGAGATCTCGGAAACTATAAAAGCTAGGAGATTGACATTTTGCATGCAGATTCTAGGAGCTCCTACGCAGCGCAAGTTTGTTTCAAAATGGTGCCACGCCTCCTCTTACGCCCACAATACTTAATATACGATTTTAAAAATTTCAATATTTCGGAAAAGTAAAAATGCAGTTTTGTTGGGTTTATTAATACCTATCGAAATGTAGAAGAAATTTTTAAATCGGGCCATTCGTTTAAAACTTATGCCTGATCAAAGTTTATATTTATATCCCTCGCACTTCCTTTAGCTGAGTTACGTTTATTAAATAGTCGGGACACAAACCCGACTACAGAGTTCGCACTCCCTTTAGCTGAGTGACGGGTATTAGATAGTCGGGACACCAACCCGACTATAGCGTTCTCTCTTGTTTTGTTGTGGAATAACTTTTTACATAGTAGAATTGACAATTTTGCTGGTTGGGGCCTGTTTGACAATTATTACTGTTGATTTTACCAAGTTTTTTTTTTGTGTCTAGGTCAGCCATAACGTCCTATTAAAAAGCTTTTGACTATTTCCTTTTTTATTAATACCATACAAAATAAAAATATGGGTGATGTGTTCTAGATAGTGAGATTTCGCCATCTTGAAAATACCAGTGAATTTCTGTGATACCATTTTAATTTACAACTCTCTGTGAAATCAACGCCGCGACGGGGATTTCGATTCTCAATGATTGCTGGTGGTTCCTTCCAGTGGCTCTAGTACGCAGGCATTTTGGCGGAACCACACGAAAATCCAGTCTTTCAGCCATTACATTTTTTAGGGAGTGGAGGACTGCGACTCCTCGGCGGATCGCAGCCAAGAGCAGTTAAGAATCTCGCGCAGATTCCAGCGGGCATGGGCCTCCGGCTCCAAAAGCACCGAAACCGTAGCCTTCGCTTGGGACGAAATCAATTCCTGCAGCTTGCGGCGGAAGGCAAACTTGCGATTCCGCTGATCCTCCAGCAACTTGGTCAGGTTGCTGTCATCGAACGGCATCTTGGCGTTCATCATGATGAACAGAATGACACCCAGGGACCAGGCATCCGCCAGCTTTGGGTCATAGGGCCGTCCGCAGACGACTTCCGGGGCGGCATAGGCAGCCGATCCGCAGTAGGTCTCCGACTTCATCTCCCGGCCATTATCGTCGCGACAATAGCGAGCGAATCCAAAGTCGGCCAGTTTGATGTTGAGCCGCTTGGAGAGCAGGACATTCTCGCACTTGAGATCCCGATGGGCAATGTCCTGGTTGTGCAGGTACTTCAAGGCCTTGGACATCTGTAGGAACCAGATCTTCGACTGCTTCTCATCGATGGGACCCGACTTCTTGATGTGCGACAGCAAATCCCCGTTCTCCGCATAGCGCATAAAGATGAAGATCTTCGGACCGCGCTGCAGGATGCTATGGATCTGGATAATGTTGGTGTGATCGATCTTGGTGAGGATCTCGAGTTCGCGAGGAAAGAACTTGTTGACGAAATCGGTGGGCGCCTTGGCCTTATCGATGATTTTGCAGGCCAAGTGAACACCGTGTCCGGCATCATCGGCATAGCCGGCTGTTATGACCGTGGCATAGGATCCCTCGCCGATCTTGTGGCCCACATTGTAGCCCCGCTGAGCCAATGCATCCACATCCGAGTTGCGTGTACTCAACTGGCGACTCCCAGAGCTGGAATTATATTTGGACATGGCTGTAGAGTCCCCGGCGTGCGTGTAGTGTAATTTTCCAAGTGCTTCCAACTGGGCGGTTTGGTAATGGGATCAGTGAATGGTTTTACTTTATAAGACGGACATATTTACCCTCAAGTTGGTTGATTTCACAAACTATAATTTTTTGCCACTTTGTGTATTTAGCTACTAAATTCGAATCCAGAAATTTTGACAAAACCTACAAACGTTATGAAGAGTGAGAGATGTTTAAAAAATGTATATGCAAAACCTGCTACGATTCGTGTGAATATGAACTTTGACCGAAAAAACGCAGACTACTAGGGATTCGAATATTTAATGGTTAAATATCCAGCATTTATCTTTCGATAGTTTTCACATATCACATTTTCCCCATAAACAAAGCGGCTAAAATGCCACCAAGGCATTTTTTGTAAAGCAAAATTTCTTATAAACAATCAAATCTGCTTCTTTTTTTGCTAGCATAAGCAAATAGAAACTGAAGTTTGTGTTTACAATTGATTTGATATCGGAAAGCATAAAAGCTTTCGAGGGGAAAACAAATACATAAGTAAATAGTTAATAAATTAAGTTTAAAACTAAGTTTTGAGGCAAATTTACTAAAGTAAAACTAATATTTTGATCTCTATTACAGTCGCCAGCCTACTTGCCTTAAGCCAAGCCACCGGGTCTGCCCCCCAAACCCCGCAAATCATTAGAAATCCCCGAGGTAGCCACAACAACAGCGGCATCGGCGACTCTGAACTGAGTGCCTCGGAGCGGAGTCGACGACTGATACCCTACATGGCCTTCTATCTGCCCGCCCCCGAGTTGCCCATCAATCAGCAGTATGCTGCAACGAAGCACTCGTCATCGGCTGGTGGGGCACAGCTGCAGGCGCCGCCGCCGGGACCTGGAAGGATACCCGTGCCGGTGGCCTACATGCCGCAGCAGAAGCACCATCCCCACCACCACCACGGACCACCGCATCCGCCACCAGTGACGCACTATCAGTCGGGAGCAGGCGAGGTGTACCACTCCCTGGCGATCGGGGGCCACCAGCATCAGCAGCATCCGCACGGGCCCCCGCATCCGCCACCTGGTCATCATGTCAAAGAGCAGTCGGCGATAAGCGATTCGGGTGCCACTTTTATTGCCTATAAGCCATTGAACCCGACGCACAAGGCAAGTATTTGAATAAAAGTACTCTTAATAGGGGTCAGTTTACTAGGGGACTCTTTTAAAACCAATTGGTTGTAGGATATTTTCTTACTTTTTTTCAAAAAATTTATAATTGATAAAAAATTAAGATTTAAATTTTCACTAACCCATTTTGTATATCTTAGATCGGATACGAATTTATACCGCTAGATTAACAATAATTTCTTTGCATAACTCTTTCCTGTAAAAAAATTAAATTTTTATTACAACAATAATTTTGTTAAAAAAAATTAAACCACATTTTTTTTATTTTCTAAAATTTAAAATCAATTAATTAAGAATTTAGAATTCAAAAAATTCAGTTTTTTATGACCAAATACTTTATATTTTCCGATTTCCTTTAACATAAAACGATCTTAAAGAGTGTTCCAAAAGACCGTTTGGATATTTTTCCGACTCCTTTTTCATTACAATTGATTCCATAGATCATAAATAAGCATAAATAATCACGTAATTCATAATTTTAACGCACGCAGCACAAGACGGTGCAGCATTTTCCGCCGCTGCCGCCGTCGCCTAAGGAGCAACTGCAGCATCCACCGCAGCACAACCTCCTCCTGCACCACCAGCAGCAACAACAGCAACAACCACAACAGTTTGAGATACTATCACCGGCTTTGGTGTCATCCCAGCCGCAGCGCCAGCGAGGGAAACAATCAAAAATCAATTTAACGCCATTTACAGCGCAGAACACATTGCCGGGACAGTTTATACCCATTATTTATACGCCAGTGAGCAGCGGCAAGCCGGGCTCCACCAATACCATAAATTACAATAACTTCCAAAGCAACCTGAAGCAGCAGCAGCAGCCAGAAATTGTCTATAAAAATTCCCATCAAACACAAATCGTTACGGATTATGCAGCCGTTGGAGCTGTTGCCTCAGCCGAGCAACAACAGCCCTCATCATCGTCATCGGGCGAGGAGTTGGAAAAAGAGGAGAAGTTGGAGGTGGAGCAGCAGCCGGAGGACCAAGGAGCCGAAGCGGAGGCGGTGGGGGAGCAACCACACCAACAGCAAGTGCAAAACAATCCAAGGTAAGATTTATTTGTCACATGTGAATCTTATACCCGAAAGCTGAAATGTAAGTCAACCTCTGATCTCATGGAATAGCCAAACCATTCGCTTGATAGGAAGTTCTCACAGCCACGCCTACTTGTATAACGTGAGGTGCTGCGCCGGCAAATGCAACATCGCATGTAGAATACAAATTAAAACCAGATTCATGTCATCGACACCTTGCCAAAAACTTCACATAAGCCACCAAAGCAATTATCTCACAACAGCCCTTACAGCTAACCTAAATAATTGAAAAAGGCCTCTAAAAACAAAACACTGAGTTAAAAAAAATGTTTTTGTTTCAATTAGCTTAGGGTATGAAAACCATTACCCATTTTGCTATTTCTTGATACTTAATTTAGGTTTTTCCTTTAAATCATCCAAATTATCGAATCGATATTCTCAAAATATCGAAAATATCGATAATTTTCAAGCTAAAAAAAACACATATTTTAAAAACCAAACTTAGCCTATTGATTTACTCCAATTTGAAAGTCGAACAATTAACTAGGCAAGAAGCAACTGAAACTTTAAAATATTTCGAAAACTCATGAATTGAACGAAATCTGGTCTTCCATTTGAGACGGATACTGTACAATGCAATGCCCTTGGGCCAAAAAATAATTGCATTAAATCCACCGGACCCAATCCACTCCAATCTCTGACTCCGTCAGCTTTACTCCAACTCTGAACCGGGTCTTCCACTTCGTCAGCATCTCTGAAACTGCAGTGGTGACGTAAGAACCATGACGACAACGATTGCGATTGCGACTCCGATTGCCGTTCGATGTTCGGCAGGAGGCACTGCCAATGGGCAATTGTGGGCTGAGAACCAACCTGGCCAGCATCTCATGTACCTTGCATCTCCACACGCTCTTGTAGTAATTGTCAAATTGCAAATTCATGTCATAAATAGCCAGCGGGCTCAGGTCAAAAATCTGTCGTACAATGTCGTTATCAGAAGAGGAATGGGAAATGGAAAAACACATTCAATCAGCGGTGATTTTTACAACCACCATACCGGTATTAAACATACTATTGTATGTACTGAGTTTTCACATTTTATTTTGGATTTAAATTATTTTATGAAAGTATTTTTTACACTGGTTTACATCTTAGATATTGATTCAGAAAGTAATTTAAATCAGGAATACAAAAGTAAAACATTTAACAACTTTTTTCCAATATTCTGCATAAGTAAATTATTTTTATGGAAAGAAATGGGTAGAATATGTTTTTCCTTTTTTAATTACAAGTTTTAAAGGACTGTCATTATTTAAAAGTCCTGCCGCAGAAATAATATTATACGATGATCTTAAAAAACAAATAAATCCATTCTAAAGACTGTTAGATATATAGAGCAATTTGAGAAATTTGTTTTTTGCAAGGAAATAGGTATTACTTTAGGATAATCTTAAAAAAAAAGCGAATTTCGAAATAAATTAAAATCAAAGCCCTCAAGACATTTTTGCTTAGAACCAAAACCATAACCGCTTTGCATGATGACCCTCCCACAGCATTGGCGCAGTTACCGCCACCACTTCCTCGAAAAACGCATTGATAATACATCAAAAATCGCCGACATACGGGCATGTGAGTAAATACGAAAGTTACTTCAACATGGCCCCGCCCACGACTAGTGTTGCCCATCATCCTCATCAGCAGCATCCGCATATGACGCCGCAGGAGAAATATGTGCTTTACTTACAACAGCGCATGAAACACCAAAAGCATCAGCATCTGCAGCAGCAGCATTACGACTTTTCACATCCGGTGGTGGCAGCGCAAAGCAATACACTGGCCGGCAGCCACCATCCACAACACACCCATCTGCATCCCCATCATCCCCAGACCAAGACCCATCACCCAAACAAGTACGACGACCTGTACGTAAGACCGGATGCGACTGCTGGCCAACAGGTGCTGCACATCCCGCTGCGCGCCCTCATGGCCCACGTCCAAGAGCAGTCGCACTCCCAGTCACAATTGCAGTCGGAGTCGCAGGCACAGCCTCCGCGCCTCGAGTTTGTCAAGGATGAGCCGCTTGGGTAAGTCATCTACTTGGAACGAGGATCAAGATTGAATGTTACTATATGCAAGAACTAAGAACTTAAGGATGGTATGACATATTGTGCCCTTCAAAACAATATACTATAAATGTAAAAAAATCGTTATGAAACGTAGATATTACATTATGTAATATCAATTTTAACTTGAAATGCGGCCCCGTAAATTCGATATGCGCGAACAGAGTATTTCATGTTAAAACGATTGCAAACGTATGATGTTGAAGATTCAACCAATTATTCTAAAATGTTAAGGACTATTTAGCTTTTTTTAAAGCCCATAAGTTTTTGCATTTATTATTTTTACCAGTTCTCAATATATTTTTCTAAGTTTTTTAATTGGTTAATTTTTTAGAAAATATTACGAAGTCGCTTGTCTTTCCAAATATAAATTTGATTATAAACTAAGCCACTGCCAATACAAAGTATAACCAAAATTAAATTTCGCAAAAATGGGAAAATTCGGGACAAATAGGAAAATAATACTCGACATTACTCATTAAAAAAACCATACATCGCATTGAACTACATCTGTAGTGTTTGAAAGCCATCGACCGCTGTAACCATCGTCATAAAGTGCCCAAAAAGAGCTACCCTAAAATCTAATCATCTCTTTAGTTCCACAGCACCGCCGAAGTTTATTGATTATCTGATAGATGGGCCAAGGCAATCTCTGGATGAGGAGCAGCAGCATTCACAGCATGAACGCCCCTCGGCGCCTCAGCCACCGCAGCATGCTTACATCCTGGTGACCACGACAGCTCCGCATATCGAGCATCAGCCGGCGCCACAAATGCATCCTGAAATCTCCACACCTCGACCGCCGATTCTCTATAACCAACAGCCCACACTTCGCTTGCAGCCAGTGCATAATTACAAGGCCACCAGGCGTCCCATTTACGTGACCACGCCCTCGCCAGCGGGTGGGCCGCCCACCTCTGGTCACACGGTAGAGATTACCCCGAAATATGTTTACGTTTCCGGCAAACCTCCCAGTGCCCAAAACCAACCTGATTTACCGCATAGGGAACCCTCTACGGTAACGCCCATTAAATTAAAACCCGTATTTCAATACGCCCATGAGCGACCGCCATTAAGGCCAGTCTATAAGGCAGAGGATGATGATCAGCTACCAGATATCCGCACCTCATCGCTGGCCGAGATTCTTCATAAGCTTCAGGCCAGCAATCATCTGCCACAAACTTTAACACCCGACAACATCGACAACTCCATCAAAACATTGATTCGCATACTGCAAAACCTAAAGCAAACCCAAACTATTGTGGCCAATCCTCCGCAGCATCACGAGGAGCACAAGACCAGTTCCCAGGACTACGATTACAATACGGGTAGCGAGGAGGAGCATCATTCCCAGTCAGAGGAGGCCAAACCCAAGGGACCAAGTGGGTAGCTTTTAATTAAAATAACATTGCTTATTTAATTTTTCAAATTTTTCATAGATAAACATCCGGGACCAAGCACAGGAAGAGCTGGCATTGATTATCCCAACTATGCGGAGATCCCTCAAACTAGCTTTGAGTGCACCAAGCAACGATACAAGGGATTCTTCGGCGATCCAGAGACCAATTGCCAAGTCTGGCACTATTGCGATCTCAACGGAGGAAAGGCATCGTTTCTTTGTCCCAATGGAACAATATTCAGTCAGGTGAACTAGAGATATTTACATCTTAAACAGAGTTATATAAATTAATATGTGAAAATTATATATTTTACAGATTGCTTTGACCTGCGACTGGTGGTTCAATGTCAAATGTTCGACGACCGCGCAGCTTTATGTGCTTAACGAGCGACTTTACAAGTACATCCTGCCCTTCAATCCCAAGTTCCCCGAGGACTATAATGGGCCCATTGTCGACAAGTAAGAAAATACAAGAACTCGAGAAGTTTTCGTTAACTAATATGCAATCTTTTGAAGGTATCTAGCCATGAAGTTCCAGGAAATGGAGGAAAAGATGCGTCAGGAGAAGCAACGCAAAGCGACTCAGCAGGCCGAGAAACCTGCTGAGGCTCCATCCACACCTGCGATGCCCAAAAACCATAAACCTGAACCCAAACATGGTAGTGGAATTAATGCACAGGTTTATGAGCAAAGCTCGGAGAGAAATCTGCTGATCGATGATGAAATAGATGATATATCGGAGCGTGGGACTTATGATACGTACGATCAAACAGCACCCACAACTATAATGGCACCCACCAGCACCCAGGACACGCAATCCTATGTCCTAAAGCCCATCGTAGTGTCCTCCACTCCACAACCGAATCAAGAGATTGATTTCGAAGCTGAACCAACGGCTCCAGACAGCAGCGAAGAGGAGGATAAGCTACAAAGTTTGAGGGAAACAAAGGAAGCTGAGAAGAAAAGTCGGGAAACCACAAAAGTTAGTGTAGAAAAGCTGGAAGTTATTGAGATCAAGACCGATGGAAACACCGGACAACTGATGCCCATCAAGGAAAGTAGCAAATGAGCATTCTGATAAAAACAAAATTGAATAGCTTGCCATATTTGTAATGAGAAATTCGCCTGCGAGTTGGTTGTATAATCCCTAAATTATTCTTAGCGAGCAAGTACTGTAAATAGCTAGCTGTAAATGCAACTGTATACATACCTATAGCTATAGTGAAATAAAATCTGACTAGTAAGTAAAAAAATATCTTAGCACTTACCTCCTGTCCATTTTGTATGTTGAGAAGGGCGGAGTTCAATGAATTCAAACACGTCGGAATCTCAGAAGCAAACCGTTGATTCTATAGGGAAAAGCCAATTAATTTAGGTGGGATAAATCAAAATGATTTAGTCGGTATAACCGACCACATTATTCTAAATATTCTATCAACAACATAAAGATATTTGATTTGTTGTTTGATTCTGATCAAACTTGGACATTTAAAAATAATAAAAAATGTGACTGGTCAGTCTTTTTCGATTTCGTTCATTATTGTTTCGAAAATTTTAAAGATAAATTTAAGATTAATAACAGTATCTTAGTAATCATTCTCAACTTAGAAATCCTACTGCAATATTATATGATTTCCGGGTTAGGCGTAACTATTGAAGCTTATTTACTACGATTCTGTAATAAAATAATTTCTTGTTTTTTAACAGAATACAAACAGAAATGGTCGAGGTCTTTCGTTAAATATATAAATAAATAATCAAAAGAAAATTCTAAAAAAGACTAAGGGCCGTTTCCATACGATTTCATGGTTTTAACTGTACTTTAAATTTAACAAACGGACGAGAAAACGGCCCTAACGCATGTAATTTTATGTTAAGGTAGAGATTAAGATTTTAGCAAGATTATAATAACTTAACTTAACTTATATATTTGGGTAAAGGATTTTACTGACCATTTCCAAGAGCGGCCGAGTGCGATGATCGCGATGAAAGTTGGAGATGCAAGCCGGGCAGTATGTCCGCTTACAGTTCTGACAGTACATGTTCTTCAGCATACGGTGCATACGGCAATCATTTTTAGTAGGCAGTGTGAAGAATTGTTTGCCCACTCGTAATCCCTTTGTGGATTGAGTTTCCTGTGATTTTTCGAAGATGTGCGACTTCAAGACGCGACTGTGGTTGTGAACCGCCTCGAAACAACGTCGACAATAGAAGGCATTGCACTGCCTGCACTCCCCGTTGGCAATTGCTGTTCCACATTCGCTGCATTTTGCGGACAAGACAACGTCTTCGCTGATCGAGCTAAGGGTCAGTGATTTATTCGTTGTTTCCGTGGCGAATCGTCGGAAATAACTGAGGCTGCTGGTTTCGCCCAGCACATGATAGTTCAGTTCGTAGTAGTCCCGCACGTTGGCGGCGGATTTGCTGGCCGGATCCTTGGCCTTGATCGTTGGAGAAGCTGGACTTTGGCACACGGCGCACTTCAGATCCTGACGATTGCCCCAGACGCAGCTCTCACAGAGATTATGGCCACATGGCAGCAGAAAAGGACGGTATCTCTCTGGTAAATTAGAAAATACATTTTTAATACAAATTACATTTTTTTGTGAATAGGCATTTCAAACAGCTGGTACAATTAATTAAATTAAAATACGTATTACAAAAATTAAATTTAAGTAAAGATTTCTTATTACTTTAAATTTATTATTTAAAGTTGGTTGAGTTCAAGCTCGGGAACATTTTTTTTATAAAATTAAAATTATTATAATAAAGTTGCCCAGTCAAGTTGAAAAAATTTCCCCTGAATAGCATTCAATGTACATCTACACAT
>JBAMCJ010004288.1:0-175019 GCA_037075205.1 Drosophila prostipennis
CAAGAAAGGAAGCTAGCTTCGGCCACCCGAAGCTTATATACCCTTGCAGATCATTCCTATTAATCACTAATTTTCCGATCGTTCCTATGGCAGCTATATGATATAGTCGTCCGATTTTGAAAAAATTTTATTCGAAATTCAGAATTAGATAAAAAATGGCATTTCCAAAAGTAGGAGGTTCTAGGTTCAAAAACACCCAAGACATAATTTTTTTACATTTTTTTTCCCGAATATTCCTATGGGAGCTATATGATATAGTTGTCTGATCCGGCTAGTTCCAACTTTTATTCTACCTGCAATAGATATACGACTTTTGGGAAAGTTTTAGCCCGATAGCTTCCAAACTGAGAGACTAGTTTGCGTAGAAACGGACGGACAGACGGACAGACGGACGGACAGACGGACGGACAGACGGACGGACAGACGGACAGACGGACATGGCTAGATCGACTCGTCTAGTGATGCTGATCAAGAATATATATACTTTATAGGGTCGGAAACGTCTCCTTCACTGCGTTGCAAACTTCTGACTGAAATCATAATACCCTCTGCAAGGGTATAACAATAACATTATATTGTAATAAAGCTCATTTCATCAGAAACGAAAGCTAAATTACAAGCCTGTTGAACATATTAATGTTATTATAAGAAATTATTCGAATCCTAATTCATAAAAATTTAGGTTCTTAAGAACATTAAATCCCTTGCATGTAATTTTTATACAATTTATGTAATCCGAGGTGGATGGTTGCATTTTTTGTAACCTTTTTAATAAAACGCCTGTTTAATTGATATTTATCAGAAAAGGTTTATTTACCTACTATTTATAAAAACCATTTAGATTTATTTGAAAGATATCTCATTTACTCAGCTTAATTAGCTTAAGCCGGGCAATTGAGTAACGCTCCCATCCTTTTTTCAGATATTTGCTGATTTCTAATCTGAAAAACAACAAATTCGAAAAGTCAAGAACAATTAACTTCCTCATTACCCTCTTATTATACCCGCATTTCTTTTGTACCCTGGGACATATCAATCCGGCAGTACGCTCCCACTTATAATTACTCCGCCTGACGTACCTATCTGATCGTATTTCACTCAGGGCTGCCGCCCAGCCCTCTGAATTCCGCCTTGACGAACGCGAAAAACATGACAGTTTTTCCCAGTGGCCAAAAGGGAGGTCGCCGGAATACCCCTACCCATCGCATATCATGCCAACACCATCGATTTATGATGGTCACCCCTACTTCTGCTTCTGCCGCGTGGTATTCTAAGGTAGTTAGCCCGTTTTGGTGGCAGGGATTAAGATTAAGACCTGGTGCTACATCAAATGGGTGTGAAAAACGCAAATTACAAAGAATTTCCTTAGGGTTATGACCGGGAAAGGGGGAGTATTACCCGGCAGCTAACAACAGGAAACTGGCCACATAGCTGCCGTCGAGTTTTGGATGGACAGACAGTCCGCAGTCCTCAGTCCGCAGTCCACAGTCGACGACTACTAACTAACTAAGGGCGTGTCAGGTAAAGTCCTCCTCATCCCCATCTCCATCTCCCTTTCCCTAGCCCGGTCGTGTAACTTTGAAATATGTTGAGCGTGGTGCGATAACTGGCCAAGTAACTAACTTGGCCAACTTGGCTAACTGGTAACTGGCAAACTGGCGAACTGGCCGCCGCTGCATATGCATATTTTATGCCATTTAAGCGGCATTTATGCAGCTTCGCGTGTTGACAAAAGTTGTTGGCTGCTCGTAACTCAATCTCAATATTTCAGAGCCCCAGCCAGCGTTACATTAAAACGTGACTTTGACAGTAGCAGTTGAGGCCTCTGACAACGGCAGCAACTGCAGCAGCAGCAGCAGCAGCAACAGCAGCAGCAATGCCCAACAGCAACATCCAGCATCCAGCAGCAACATCAACAGCTACAGCAGCAACATCGACGCTGTACGTGCCCCAAACACCAGGAAGAGTCATCGTCATCGGTGCTGTGTGACATTCGTTAAGCAAAATATGTGTCATCCTCCAGCTAGAAGCTAAAAACGGGAATGGGCACTCCGATTGGCTATGGATGGGATATTAGTCGACGGCACATTTTCCCAAGGGTATCAGAGGGGTATGCACACATCCTGCGCAAGACAAAGGCAAGTGTTTCCCAGGATCAACAGCTGAATTGAATGAAAACACAAGAACGTGGGTTTCGGTTTTTGTAGAGTCAGAGTCATAAAATATGGCATTAGGATGGGTAAACCCGGCGCCCCATAAAATAAGGATAAGTCTACTTTATAACTTAAAAGCATGATTGTATAAAAACAATATGGTATTATAATAAATAAATGCTATTGATAACTTTTCAAATATAATCTCTGACAGCTTCTGTATTTATGTAATATTTACTGATAAATATTAGAATGTATTAACGACATTTCCCAAACAAATAGCTGCATTTTAATTGCGCGCTTAAAGTTTATTTTCTGCAAATGCCGTTAACTTTATTGACAGGTTTGCTATTATCTTATAATGAAAGGCTTGAGTTTAAGACATTTTAAAGTACAAGGCGAGAGATTTTTTATTGCGGTACTTAAAGTTGAGTTTTAATGACAATCTAAATAAGCTGAATTAGGAGGTGTGGTTTTTGAAAGTGTCTAGTAAGAATAATTGGTCGAAGAGCCAACTACAAGGATTTTAGAAAGTGAACACTTCTTGATTCGCACCCAAAACACAGAGTACAGGGTAGCTGACAGTCGGGAGTTGAACTGGGGAATTCCTTCACATTTTTGTTAGGGAGGAACGGGTACATCCAGAGACTCCTGATCTATTGGTTTTTGCGTGGCAAACGTTTACAAGCTGAACATATTTTCGTGGTCGACGTCGTCGTCGACTGGCTGCCATGGCTGATTGCATGCATATTAGCCAAGAACTGAGAGCCGAGAACCAAGAACCCAGAACCAGTGGGCCAAGATGAGGGGAAGACGCCAAAAAGTTGATCTGCGTTCGTTCTGAGGCATCAGTGCTACATTGTCGACTTTCTGCCCCGCAAACCTCTGCTCCTCACGAGCTGCTGCATATTTTTGCTACCCTTTTGTTTTGTGGCAAAAGCGAAGCAGCCAACAAGACACGATTTTTAAAACGAAATCCATGTTCTTGAGCCGCACTACGAGCAGATCGCACTTTATTCTTTGGCCAGCTCCTATCCTCTATGAGCAGTTTGAGGGTCTGGGAAGCGTTATTTATAAAACATGTTCGAAATGCAAAGCATGCGACACGACGAAGCTTTCATGCCCTATACACAAGTGCCGCATACCGCGCATCGCTCACAGATTATTCAGTTTTTTTCAGTTTTCAGTTTTCCTGTTGTCGCCGATGATGTTCCTCAGCTCCATGGGGGTAATCATATTGCATTTGGGGAGACAACAAAAAAATCAGGGGCCCAAGAGATTGATCAACCAGATGAGAGCGCCTTCAACATGATTAACTCTTAATGCAAAAGAAATAAATATCATTTATATCTCATGTGAAACCGCAGCTGCTCATGGCAATTAAAAATAATTGTTGTGTGCTTGCTTTAAGGCATATTTAATAATATACAGAAGCAATATCTTCCAATAAAATGTTAAAATTAACATTTCACAAAAATGTAACATGGAAATCAACACGAAATCATTACCCAAACTTTAAGTATATCTTTACTTTCGGTTCACTCAGTGCTCTTAATTGATTGATCATCTCTCTATCATCCACAATGTCACACTTGCTTATTGTCACTTTGTCACACTCGATCATTGCCAGTGATCATTGTTTGTAAACACTTCTGTTGTGATCGAGTCAAGATCATTTCATTTAAAGATCTTCTGTGTTGATCGCTTATATTCGTATTTGTGTTCGAGTGATCTACAATTGCTCTTGATCCACTATTTAGCCACGCGACTGATCACATCTTTGGGATCTTTAGCTTCGATATGTCCCAGTTGTCGATGGCTCAATCATTAATCTCTTAAAGTGCTTTGCGCAGAAGTTCATGGTGAATGAAACTCTTTTTGGAGCCTCTGTAGAATGAGAACAAAAATTTGATTACTTGTTTGTCCATATATATCTAAAAATTGATTTTCGATATCCAGAGAAAAAAAAATTTTATAAAATGTACTTTTAAAATGTAATTTAAAAAAAAACATTAAAAAAATGTGTAAGAAAAGAAAATTTTTAAAACTATGTAAAATTTAAAAAATTTAATAAATTTTCTATAATGCATACACAGAGAAAATTATCAAAAGTTTTAGGTGCAAAATCAGGGGTGAAACATTTTAAAAAGTAAAACGTCAAATTGTATTTTACTTTGGATTTTTAAAACGTTTTATTTTTATTTTTAAAACGTTTTTACAAGAAAACGGCACCTAAAATCTCGTATAATTTTCTCTGTGTAAATCAAATGCGAAACACTAACATGGATTTGTTAAAACTGAAGACATTTTTCAATCATTTTTTATTTGTTTATCTCATGTATTCAAACCATTTTAAACAATATAATACTAAATGAAATAGGTTAAAACACATTCAACTGTTAATTACATTTGAATCATTAACAAGTGATATATCTTTTCAGTTGAGAATCGAAGTTTTCATTGATTTTAGGATTTTACAAACCTACATTCTAGAATCCCTTAACAAAATCCTTGAGATATTCACAGCTTGTTCCAATCCTCTCCAAAAAGTCCAAATTTGGCGATCAACCCATTGAAACCCGGCAAAAGGGCAATTCTGACTAAGCAGCGAGTGAACTAGCCCATTGAGCTTGCCATTTTTGCATTCGGTGGCATTTTGCAATGGTCTCATAACCCAGGGCCAGACAATGAAACCCCATCCCCATGCCTTCGCCCCCTGGAATCTGCTGTCAATGTGCGTAACAATTAAATCGTGTGGCTTCCTCTTCTGTCTGCAGACAATTTGCAAATGATCGGTCGCCGTGGGTTCGGAGGCATAGGCTTTGGCCTGGCCCACAGGATGCCAGTGCTCGATGGGATTGGATTGCGTGGCCCATGCACCTAACTTCATCACGATCCGCGACACGAAAATAGTTGCACTCCTCCCAAAGACGGCGGCGCTCGATGCGAAGGAGCCTTCTTTCCTTGGGGTGGGAAGCGTCACATCACGAAGTCGACGCCAACGCCACTGCAACCAGAAAAACACTCGGAAAAATACAAAATTATTTACATTTCTGTTAACAAAAACAAGAGAGAACTCTATAGTCGGGTTGGTGTCCCGACTATCTAATACCCGTCACTCGGCTAAAGAAGTGCGAGGGAGATGGAGATATAAACTTTGATCAGCTATAACTTTTTAACGAATGGTCCGATTTAAAAAATTTCTTCTACATTTCGATAGGTATTGATAAGCACAACAAAACTGCATTTTTACTTTTCCGAAATATTAAAATTTTTAAAATCGTATATTAAGTATTGTGGGCATTAGAGGGGGCGTGGCACCTTCTTGAAATAAACTTGCGCTGCGTAGGAACTCCAAGAATCTTCATGCAAAATGCCAATCCTCTAGCTTTTATAGTTTCCGAGATCTCAGCGTTCATACAGACAGACAGACAGACGGACAGACGGACATGGCTATATCGACTCGGCTAGTGACCCTGATCAAGAATATATATACTTTATGGGGTCGGAAACGCTTCCTTCTAGCTGTTACATACTTTTGCACGAATACAATATACCCTTTTACTCTACGAGTAACGGGTATAATAAAATCCCTATTAAGGTATACCATAATATTAACTTTTTGGGTTTTTATTATCTCATCGGAGAGACGTTAACTGTTAAACTGTTACAATTGTCAAAAAAAAAACAATTTTCATTGTATGGTATACGAGAGATATTCCTGTGTTCGAAAAGCTTTATCAAAATAGCCTTTTAAGCGAAAGTAATAAATTGATTCTTTAATTTAGGTGATTTTCGTGCCCTTCAAATTCACCAAAAGTTAGTGTGCTAGTGATGGTATTATCCTATTTTGCATAAATTTGTTTCGAGTGTAATTATATAAAAACACATTTAAGAAAACAATATATTTTAAATTAATCTGTCCAATTACGCGCTATTATTTTATTTATTCTGCAGATGTAAAAAATGTATATGGCAAATTAAAATCTAGAGTGAAATAGTTTCGAGTGTAATAATGGCAACCAGCAATAGCAAAAGCAATAGCGACTAGCAACTGGCAACAGCAACTCGATTCGACTCCCAACTGCCACCAGTTTGGCTGCCCCGGCGATTTCGATTTCGAGTTCTGGTGCTTTGCATATTTAGCAAACACATTGCCTCGGCTCGTAGCGAAAACGGTTTCATTGTTGCCGCCAACAACATGAAAGCCTGCGCTCCTTTTGGTGGCCAACACAACAGCACTGCAGTCCTACCAACACAGGTCTCCGTCGCAGTCGCAGTCTCAGTCTCCGCCCGCAGCCACTCACACACAGATGCCGATAATAACAATCGACACAGAAGAACAGAGGGTATGGGACTATGGTATGGTGAGCACTACGGATATGGAGGACTGAAACCAGAGGAGCCGAACCGGGGATCTGGGGACCCGAGCCGAACGCTGACGCTGGCCAACGAGACCAAACCAGACCAACCGACAAGAAAATAAGTTGAATAAAATTATTGTGAACACGTCTCGTTGATTTATTGTGAAATCGCGCATGAGTAATGATCGCATATTTGGGTATGCTTGTTGTTTTATCCGAAGAGAAGGTCGCTCCGTACCTCTATCCCACTTTACTGGGCTCCCTCGATTGGGCCGCAGTATAATTTCTGCTGTCTGCTTTTTTACCTCCTCTGGGTTTTTGGCCTTTTTCCAGCCTGGTTATTGCTCATTTTCGTATCGATACGTAAGCCGGTGATTCTGTTTACATTTTACCGGGCTTGTGCTCTCTATTGTTGCTCTAAATGGCATCGAATGAGTTGAACATTTTGGTGTGTTTTCTCGTTGTCGTTTGGGGACCTCCAAAAACAGTGCCACATTCGATTTGCGACCGAAGCTAAAGCCATGGGATCGGAGTTGGAGTTGGGATTTTCGTTTGGGAGTCGGGAGTCTGGAGTCGCGACCAAACAATAAAACATGATGATGGGCAAACTGGATGGTCGGAGGTTGCGGGGTTCCTTTCTGGTTATCTAATCGGCCTTTATAATTGGTGGGTAACCGGCAGAGAGACCCGCGGAGAGATTCAGCCCGATCATTGTGTAACAATTAAGGTAAGGAATCAACACTGATCAACAATCTCCAGCATGTGGAGATCGTAATTGTTCTTTAACTTTTACCAATCTTTTGTTCTGCACTGATCCATGGCTGGGATGCATTTGTGGGTATTTTGAATTAGACAAAATATCGCTGGAATTAAGGCATGAAATCTAATTTGAAATCAAGATATTGTTTAGTAATTGCTGGAATACTTCAGAACTATACGAGTTTATTGACCTGCAGATAGTTCTCCACATAAAATTGGTAATAATATAATTTCATTTGATTTGGCAATAGCATGGCTCGAAGACCATTTTAGTTTGATTTTTACAGCTGAAGGTAATTTTTTAATTAAAATTAAATTTATGTACATTATCCCATTTTTTATTTGCATCTAAGCAAAGAGTTTTTGTAACCCAGTTCTCTTTTCAAAAAACCCATATAAATTGCCTTTTATTTCGATTAAGGCCCAGTGCAATGCCTTTTCCTTTCTATTAATCGGATAATCTTTTCCAACCCACCTGAGTAAAGCAAATTGAAACTTGCTTTCCAGCCAAGAATTCTTCTAGACTTTCTCTCCATTTTTCACATATCAATATCCATTATCTATCACATGTTTACCCAAAACAATTTTTCTCTCCCGACTGCAGTTGGAAAGCCCCCGAACATAAGTTAACCGAAAGGAAAGATGCGGAGGCAGACTCAGAAAATGTATCTTACAGTACGCATGAGGCAGTTACGGACCAAAAATTGATGATCGCGTGCCAAATGTGCATGTTTATAAACATATTTCTTAGCCCCCTGAACTCGCCCCCTTCGTAAGACCCCCGAACTCAATAACTTCGGCTCTTGGCTGTCCCATTTGGATGATCTTGCATTTGATCAGTCGCTTTGTTGATTGCTTGAAACTTGTGTCCATGCAATAAAACACTCAAAATGCCAACTTTATTTTGGGTCAAAGCCGGCCAAACACGCAACGTTGCCTGAGAGTTTCCGAGTTTCTGGGATGCGATAAACTTTTGCCTTGTTTCAGTACCCCCCGCAGCCCCCAGAAATCCCCTCTCTTCCGAGCATTAAAATTGTCTGCGGGCAGGCAAAAGATTTTGAACGAATTTTGCGTGCGTTTGACCTTTTTCCAAACAAAATGAAATATGAAATTCACACAAAAATAAAGAGCAAAGGGGAGACCGGTCGCGGCCGCAGAAACCTGTAGAAAATGGGTTATGAAATGATATATAAAAATTCCAAACTCCCAACTGATCCGATCCGAATCGACTACCAACTGTGCATTTGGCGGAACTTTGCGCCGCATGCGTCGCATATCTTTGACACAATCCGTGGCGCCCACCCGTTGGGAATTCGAGGGCAACCTTTTCACTTCTTCCCTCAGTCGATCTCGAATTAAATTAATTCATAATGAACAGAATTATTAGAGCCTAACCGCCGAAAGAGAAGGCCAATGTACAATCGCACCGGCCTGCATCATTTATTGGGGCCCAAACAGTGATGGCAAAGGCCTATTTAAAAAGAGGGACATCTCGAATAAGAACGTAAAAAATATCAGAAGTAAAAGAAATATATTTGTTAAAATGTTGGTTTTCGGTTAAATAACTTTATAAAAATATTGTATTTTATTTAATACATTTTTTATTGTATGTAGGTATACAGGTTTTAATGTAATTCATGAAAAATAGTTTTAAACGAGAATTGTAACATTTTTCAATAACATGTGTGTAATTTAAGATTTATATCATTAAAACCAGAACCAGCCTGGATAAAAGGGCCAAAGTTGCATCACTGGACCCAAACAGAACAAAAACAACACTTTACAAGGGCGTTGTCAAGCAGTTAAGAAGAGAATCAGAACCAGAACCAAACTGGAACCCAGAGACCGCCGGGATTAATGGTTGCGCTGACAGAGAAAATCCTGCGGTTGTAATTTTTACGACCCTTCCTCTCTATTCGGCCTTTTCCCCTTCTTCTGCTGGCCAAGCAATTAGAGTTGGGTGAGCGAAGGTTGCCTCCTTCCCATTCCCACTTGGGTGCTGATCGTAAAAGATCTTCCAGGGAATTCGCTGTCGCCCCGCCCGCGGATCATTAGTTACCCAGGAATCCGGCGTGGGTTGTGAATCACAGGATCACCCTCGGGATCATGGGATTATTCCTTGGACTTTAACGCTGGCCCAATTACGTCGGCGCACAATGTGCAATAATCGGGGTGCTCTTTCACGGAAGTGATCTATGCAAAACAGACCCCGTGGCCAGCGGTGGGTTAAAGTCAACAAACAGTTAAAGCAAGGTCGGCAAGGGTTTATCTTTGTACCTGCAGGGGTGTATAAAATCCCCAGACCAAGGTGATCAGTAGAGGATCTGTATGCATATTGGGTGGATTGCTTTATGTGTGTCATAAAGGTATAGACAACATATTTGGTACTTAGTACGTGGCTATAATCGAAATAAGGAAAAATATGAAATGGTCTGAAAAAAGGTTTTATAAGGGGCGAGACCCGAAGATTTTAAACTACAGAGCTAATCCAAAAGGGAACAACTGTGGCTACTTTTATTTTGAAGATTATTTAAATAAAAGTCTACCTAAACAAAAATATTATTCTTCCTTTGTTCGTTTGAATAAAACAAAGAACGATTATTGAGTCAAGTAACGGATTAGGCAAAGTTACACAAAACATATGTACATTGGAAATTTAGTAGGTACTTTATTTTTATTAAGCACTTCTGAATATAAATATTAAAAAACATTTCTGTTGAAATTTGATCCAAAAAATGTATAGCCCAGGAACATATAATTGTTATATTTTGTCAACTTCTTTGACATATTACATGGATAGGTAGTTTTTCAAAGATTAATGTTGACTTATTATAAAAGTTTTCCGACATTCATCTATTTTGCTTTATTGAAAAACCCGAACATCGTAGATCTTTGCCACCTTATCTGTTTACTTTCCGTTAGTTTGGATTTCCTCAATAGCAACAACGATTAAGCCGTGCTCAATCAAATCGATCAAGACCTTTCCCCAGTTAAAAGTGACTAATTAATCAAGCGAAGATCCACTGATCTTTCAATATTGGTCCCCTAAGCTCCCCCGAAAGGTGTTTGAGAAACACGACTCTCCACTTCCTCCGACTCCCAAAGCTAGCAGCTCCCCAAAAAGATTGCTCTAATGATCGGCTCACACAAAATACACATCTTTCCCGGAACAGCCCACAAGAATTCTACCGCATATTTCTGGCTCAGAATCAAATATGATTAATTTTTCCTTTAGGGCTCTGACAGCACAAATCTCTCTCGAACCGTCATGCCCATTGCAATTGGCCTGGAACACGTGTTTGTTTTTGGTCGGTTCGGTTCGTTCTTTCCGTTCCCCCAAACCCCAAACCCCGAACCCAAATCGCAGCTTTCACTCATGCGTGGAGGGTTCTGTGTTCTCCCGAGAGAGAAGGCCGGGAAACGGAGAATAGAAATGGGAATTGGTTCTCCAGAACCGGAGAACCGAGTTGGGAAATGCGCATGCGCAAACGCAAATGTTGCATGGAAGGCGAGGAGAACAACGACTACATGACATAGTGCCTGTCGTCTCATTAGGATTAGACCCACGTTATTTAATTGCATGTTAGGGATTCCTGCCTTATAATGAGTTAGTTAAACACACACACGCACGATATCGCCAGTTGAGGGAGCGACAGTAAGCAAATGATTAATGACCAGGGAACCTCCTCTCTTTATCTCACTCTTAGGCGGTTCCGTGGCCTAACCTCTGTTGGTTTTCCACATGAATTTATTTACAAATAAAATTATAGTCTCAAAGTCAAGGCAAAAGCAACAGCAAAAGCAACAGCAACAGCAAAAGCAGCAGCAACAACATTGCTGTTGCAGGGCCATTTAAACACCCCATAAACAATTTGCCATAATTTTGTTGAACGACGACGAGGCTGGCGGTTGGCGGTTGGTGGTTGGCGCTCCCTCATTACAAAATGACGGCAAATTGCAATTTTCAGTGCCCGCATGCCGACGACCAGATCCGATCCGATCCCATCCCATTCCATTCTATAGCATCCCATCCGATCCATCCAATTCGGTAGCCGGCAATTCAGCGATGCGACGATGACGACGGAACGATGTGACAATCAAGGCAACGTCCACGGGCTGATGTGATGTGATGCGATGCGATGCGATGTGATGTGATCTGATGTGATGAGTGCGTCTATCATATCGTCAACGTGCGTCGTCTGCGTTTCAGTCTCAGTCCCAGTTGAAGTCATCCTCCTCGTCGTCATCGTCATCGTCACTGTCAACCGACAACATCATCATGCAGCAGCAGCAACACCAAATACTGCAGCAGCAACACACAACAAAATATTGCTTAAGTTATGATTTTAATTTGTACATAACGTTAGTTTACAATTCAATATATTACTTGATAAAATTAGTTTCATTTTCAAGCACCCTTTGGCTTGTTTAACGAAGATAAAATATATAAATCTCGTTTACACATTAGAAACAAATATATAAATCTCGTTTACGCACTAGGAACCATCAGTGATGAATCATCACAGATCTCAAACAACAAAATAGAAAAAAATGTTTTCTCGATTAAGGGGATTTAAGTAATATATATATATATATATTGATTTATAAGTCCATATACTTTCTTAAACGTGTAAAAAGATCTTCGGGAACTTGTTTTTTCCTCAGTGCATTAAAGGCAAAACGAGGCTGGAAGCATGGATACATCCCCTTGATCTTGATCGGGCCAAGCTGGTGGCTGGTGGTTCAGCTCAGCTCGGCTCATCATCGTCGTCATCGAAATTGTCATGTCACGAAAGTTAGCTCCCAGCTGCTGCAGTGGCTACTGCGGTGGTTTCAGCGGTTGCAGTAGTCCGCTGGCGGCTCAGCTTTATTGTGGTTCACATTTTTTGTTTTTAGTGTTTATTTGGCCCTTGCCCCACTGGGCACGGCCACTTTATAATTGGGTTTGGCTCGGGATAAGTTACCCTCGCCTCGAATCAATTAGCATAAAGGAAAACTGGCAATATAGTTTATGGCTTTACAATATGTTATAAATATTTTGGACAATTTTCTGATATCATTTAGAAGTCGAAGAAGAGTTTTTATTGGTTGGAAAAATTAAAGGGCGGCTATTCATGTGGGTTTGAATATTTACAAGGGCCTTTTTCAAATTAATTTCCATTAATAAAGGTGCCCACTTTTGTTCTGAAAATATGATGGCTACAGGGGTTTAATTTTAAATATTTTAAGTTCTTATAAATGTACTCCATAAAAAAATGGAACCAATTTAATCATATATATTATATCGAAAGGTTTAAACCGTTTTGTATAACCTCAACTCTTGCAGGGTATTTTCTGTTGCCCCGTATTCATCCAAGGCCTAAGTGATCTCCCCTACTTGCAGTAATTGTTGCTGGTGGAGCTGCTGCTTCTGTGGCTGCTTGAGATTTTGTGGCTTAAATGCCTTTTAAATGCAGCTCCCCACGGGAATATGCTGTCGCCAGTCTGACTGTCTGCCTGTTGTTTTTGTTGTTGCTGTTGCAGTTGCTGCTGCAGATGTTGTTGTTGCTGTTGCAGTTGCTGCTGCTGTTGACATTGTGATCAACGATAGCGGCCTGACAACTGATGGCAATCACTTGTCGCGCTTCAGATCATCCGCCCGGCTGCAGCAGTAGCAGCAGCAACAACAGTAGCAGCAGCAGCAGCAACATCAGCAACAACAGCAGCAACAACAGCAGCAACATCCAGCTGAATGTTGCATGTTGCCCCATGCCTTGACACAGATTTGTTGGCCAAAGTTGGCGACAACGTCGTCGCCTTTTTTGGCCCAGGCGTCTAAGCCGGGACTTGTAAAAGGATCCTCGGCTCCTGCGCCTTCCTTTGTTGCTTCCTTTCCTCGGCCAATTGACAATTGACGCAAACATCAAAACTGTCTAATTAAAAACATTGCCACAGTGCGTAACAGAAATCAATGGGAACGAGTCGCGATGCTGCATGATGATGCCGACAAAAGCGTTTTGACTTTATGACATCTGAAGGCGGCCGAGAAGCCGAAGAACTTGCTATTTATTTTGTAATTTTTCTTAAGAACATTTTTTCATGTTCTGACTCGGACTTGGGCTCGGACTCGGGCTCAATAGCCACAGCACCGCTCTTCTGGCTAAATTATGGACTCTCGTGGCGGACTATAAAACAACAATGATTCGTATAAATTGGAAACATTAAAAAAGCAATCAAAAATGTTCGGGCCAAGGCAACAGTTTTGCGGTCTCCTCGGGTCAGTTTAACCTGGCGTGTTAACCTGTTGCCTCTCCAAACAAAACCGAAAAAGGGGAAAAAACGGAAAAATAAAATTTCAGCCAATGCAGCTTCACACGAACTGCGGAGAGATCGAGCTGATGATGATGACGGCGATCGAACGGCGATCGAGATATACGACCGGGTCTACGGGGCAACCTCACCTCACTCAACATTTCGGCCTTAACGCCTTGACTGACTGATAGGAGCAACAACAATACCCGTCGATTGTTAATCAGTTAGATATAAAACAAAATAAAAAGAAGAAGAATCTTCTTCTCCTACAACACCAAAAAAAACAAAAAAAAAAAACGAAAAAAGAACAACGAAATCTCATCGCGTATCTACGACATGTTAATGATGTTTCCACTCCTCACAGAAAAAAAAGAAAAAAGAAAAGAAACAAGAAAAACGTTTGCTTTGTGGGCCCAGAGACTCGGGTTCCTAGAAGAAGTTCGTTGGAGTCGCCTGCGCTCTCGATTGATGTTATTTATGTGAAATGTCTGTGAAATTATTACCCTTTTTCCCATTCCAGCCCATGGGGGAATTTATTTTATTTCGTTTGAGTTTTACTCGCTTTTAATTAGCAACCCACCAGCCAGAGCCCCATAAGAGAAACCTCAGATCTCGACGAAACATGGTAATTTAATCTCACGGATATCCAGGGCTGATCTGATCCCAATCTCGCCTCACTTTGACCACTCATCAAGTAGTCTTCGAGATCGACTTTAAAATGTGATTCCAGTTGATTGTCTCGGTCTTGTATTCGTTTTAGTGGGCATCGGGATCTGTATCTCCCACAATAGATTTGACGCTCTTTTGTCTTTCTGGCCCTTTAATTGCATTTAGTTGCAAATAGATGACATATTAGTGAAGATATAGGGCTGCATTCGGGGCCAGGCATTAATAAAACCTGCATCGAAGTGGCGTTCGGAAGATTCCGCCTTGTCTTATCCAAAGTAGGTGGGAGATAACCTGGTTTATGGGATTAGATAGAGCAGCTTGGAATTCCGATGGGCTTTTGTGGCGGGAGAGCGCTTTCAAATTGATAATGAGAAATTTCTGTTCAAATTTGTATTTAAATGTTGTTAGATTAGGTTTATTTATCTTGAACTTTCCGATACTGGGTGCCATCGAAATCGATAAATTAAAAGATACTTTTGTTTCGTTTGAATATTTTAGTTGGCTAGGAATGCGGCGAAAGAAGATCTCTCGGTTAGGTTCACTAGTAAAAAAGTTGATTCCTATGATATTTTAAGACAAAATTGTAAATAGAGAAGTTTTTAGTTAATATACGCAAAATTATATATCAGTAATGGAGTGCAATTGAATTAAAAGAAATCTGTATATTTTATTTCACTGAAAGTAAACAAAAAATTAATTATATTTAAATATTTTCTAATTTTTTGACATTTAAAAAACAGGTCGAACTATTAAAAGTATGAATTTAGCTTTAAACGGAGAAAATAACAGATGATGTAATATTTGACTGATATAAATACCATCAAGGTTTTCTTTTTTTAGAATAACAAAGTAATATTATGCTTTTGACAGAAGATTATTTTCTAAACCTTTATTGACAGCAGCCAATGTCAAAACATTGGAGACGAATTCAATATTCGTCTGTCTAAAAGAGAATTTTGTGGCTCAAAAGTATGATTCCATTCCACCTAATTGAATAAAATGAGCTTTATTTATAGCCACCCGAGACTAATTCCAGTCCGTCGTCCCACAGAAGCCAAATGTTGGCCATTGTTCTCCGCGCCCTGCGTTTCCACTTCCTCTTCTTTTCCACATTTTTTTTTATTCAAGCACGAGTCGCGAATGGCGAAAACTTATGAATGGCCAGCAGAAATATAGCTGCGGAACTCGAAGACGGCTGTCATTTGCCAGTCACCATTAAAATCAGTTGAGTTATAATTTGACTAATTCCAATGGATTGCATGAATCAACTTTGGTCTGCTTATGCTAATTCGAATCGGTCTGTAGACCAGCCCAGTCGGATCGAGTCAATTGTAGGCCCATTTGGATGGACTTAAGTAGTTTCTTTTTATTATTATTATGAACTGGGCTGGCCAAAGGCAGGGCGGGTCTTTAAGGCTAGTTTGCATTCATACACTTTGAAAAATAATTGTCAATTGCCCTTAGCATAATTATATGTTTCCCTTGACGAGATGCCGAATGTAAATCATGAGATACCATCCCTTGAATGTCTAGTGTATTTTATTTAAATGATCTATGTCAGTGCTTTTTTAAACTTAAGAAAAATAAAAATATTTATATTTCTTCTTGACTTGAAAATTTTTTATAGAAACAGATATTTTAGGTTACTTGATTTTAAAAAATATCTTATCATTATTTGACTGGTTTTTATTATGTATAGGAAAAATACGTAGAGTCAAGTAGCTCTCCCAACATCCAAACATTTCCTCCCAGTGCATATATGTAGATGATTAGTTGGGGAGTTGAGTTCGGGGCATGTCTCGGTCCAAGGTTGTCTGCCTGTCCCTTGTTTGTTCATCAAATTATATAGAGCTCGTCTGGCCGACTACCGACTGCCATCCTCTTTGCATTGCGTAGAAGTAGTATATCCTTTCAATTCGTCGGGCCCCGGGCACAATACAATTGGACCTCACTGTGGATGTTGCGTGTGTGTTTGCTGCTGTTGTTGTTTGTCCATGTCCATGTCTTCTGACGTCGTCTAAAGTCTATGCTCTTTTTGATGTGCGTCCAGTCGGAACGCAAAAGTCGATCCCCATTCCATTTCCATTTCGCCGGAGCCTGTCGTGCTGCCAAGTTTTTGGAGAGCGTTGTAGGTAAACACTCGCGCCTAAAAATATCTATAAGCTCTTGGGTTCTCGGTTCCCTGGGTTATAAGTATGCTTGTATATATGCCTGTATGTGTGCCGTGCAACAACTTGGGCAACCACTTTGACTACGAAAACTCGAACGAGGCAGCTGCAACGCGTTTCGATTAGTTGCCACAACGCGGCGGCTGTCTGTCAGTCAGTTCGGCTCGCTCAAGACCTAACCCCCTCGGTCCGTCCCCCGTCTGTCCATG
Source organism: Drosophila prostipennis (assembly GCA_037075205.1). Lineage (NCBI taxonomy): Eukaryota > Metazoa > Arthropoda > Insecta > Diptera > Drosophilidae > Drosophila > Drosophila prostipennis. Next base: position 16,614 of record JBAMCJ010004288.1, read on the forward strand.
GACCCATGTCCACGGTCTCAGTCGTAGTTTTGGTTCCAGACCCAGACTCAGGTTCAGTTGGAAACAACAGTAGACTGAAAACTGACCAGTTTTTCGACCAAAAGATACTCATTACCAAGCCTTTTTGCCTTTTTGCCCCTTTTTAGGGGTTTAAAAGGGAAAAAGCCCATTGTGATCTTCAAAAAGGGGAAGACCAACGCAATGAATGTCTAGTGAGCAAATAAAAATTGTTGTATTTAAAATACAGGTTTGAATGACTATAAAAATAGATCGTTTTATAAAGAAAGCTATTTAATTTTTTGACTCTAAAACTTTAACCCATAGTGATAATTTTAATTTTATAATTTTACAAAAAATAAGATAATACATTATTATTTACTTTATATATTATTATCATTAATTATGGTAAGGTAAAGAAATATTATAAATCACAGAGAAAGAAAATAAGAGAACCCATAGACTTTGACTCTTGTCCAATATAATTACAAAGGAATGAATGTTTGGGTTATTACATTTAATTTATGTATCTATACGTTATTTATGAAATAAATTTTTGGGGAAGTATTAGAGATTAAGTAGTTACTTGTAGAGTGAAGGGGTATATTGTATTTGTGCAAAAGTATGTAACAGGGAGAAGGAAGCGTTTCCGACCCTATAAAGTATATATATTCTTGCTTTATCGCGCTTTTAAAAATTTAAATATTTCGGAAAAGTAAAAATGCAGTTTTATTGTGCTTATCAATACCTATCGAAATGTAGACGAAATTTTTTAAATCGGACCATTAGTTTAAGAGTTACGCTCGATCAAAGTTCTATATCTTCATCTCCCTCGCACTTCCGACTATAGCGTTTTCTCTTGTTTTAATCGAATTCTTGCAAAGTGAGTGATAAAAATCCAAGGGAATATGTTTGCTATCCTACCCCTCCAAGCCTAGCGATCTTGAGTACATAATACCCTAGCCTAATTCAATTTAAAAGGGTATCAAAAACGAAACGCTGACGTCGCCGTCGCTGCTGACGCTGTCTTGTTAATTTTTTGAGCTATTTATTTTGATGTTTTCGCTTTTACGCTCTCGTTAAGTCGCCCAGACGCAATGCCAAAGTTCTTTAGTGGCTGCAAAAAATAAAGAAACCGAACGGAAAAAACACTGCTGACCGTCGCGAATGCTTCCGAGGGCCAAGCGGGGGCTATTCGGGGCCCCATTCGCGGGGGTCTTCAAGGGGTTAAGATCGGGGAAACTTCGTTTGTGTGTGCAGCGTTGCATCACGAGATAGTTGCCAGAGATATGCATACGAAATTGGAAATGCTAATTAATATGTTTTGCACAGCAGATACGAGGCGATATCCACACATCCTCGGTGGCTCTGTTTACATAAGCGTTAACTGCTCACCCGCACTATCTCGCTCTCTGTCCCACCGTTCCTGCCGTCTCTTTCCCACACAGTCAGAGATTATTAAATTAATTTTTATTAGGCGTCAAGCCGTAAAGAACAGCTGAGATGGATGACTGGATGGATGGATGGCTGGATGGCTGGATGGACGGAGCGAAGTCGAGTGAATTGAGTGCGGGAATGAATGAATGAATGGCAAGCTCACATGACAACGCGTTATAATTAAGAACAATGGCAACTTATTCAACTTATTCTCCGTAAACCCAGCGCCCGAGCGAGGGACTCAGCCATATCTCAACTGATTTGTAAGCGGGACTCGCACTCTCGGTCCGTCGTTTCGGTTCTTTTCACCGCCGCTGACACTTGACGAATTCCATCGCCGATTGCCGTGACATGTCATCGCCCGGGAATTTAATTGCAACGCCCTGAGAGCGGTACCACGTCTATAGAGCGATGGAGAGTTGGGATTTCTTCGGTTGAGTAATGGAAAAATTTTAGACTGGTTTGTTTATGGATGTGAATGTTTGAAAGGAATGGAGAATAAGAATCTGTCAAAAAAATTTATCAATCTGGTTAAGTGCTGGTAATATTTTAAGAAACATTTCTTAAAATTCTTAAAAAACCGTAAATAAAATTATAAAAACGGTATATAATACTGGTAATTAAGTAAACATTTTAAATATTCTTTTATTCAGTACCGAAGTGCCAGATATTATGGCCATTCCCTCCCTGAACCTGAAGTTTTTAATGTTCGGCTCTAGTGTACAATAAATAAATTTCTTAAAAGCCAGAATCACTTTTCTTAGATTTATATCAACTTAAGTTTGCGATTTCTGCAATATTTTATGCAACAAATAACCCCTATCGTCTTCTTAGCCGATAACTATTGGCAATGTTAAGCAAGGTCAGCCACCTGTTTCTCAGGACTGCCAATCCCTTCATCAAGATCCGCAAACAACCCTTAAAGAGTGGGCAAAACAGGAAGTTTCTCTACGCAGATCTTCCCAAGTGATTCAAAGAGATGTTTTCAATATCCTAATCCTAATCTATTCCATTGCGGAGCCACTCTCAAGGGTTTCCTTTCTCCAGTCGCCGGGGGCGTCCCTCAAAGCGGTCATTGTCTCCGGACGAATAAAAAAAGCAATTCCAATTACAAACCAACAAAACACAACAAAAGAATTTTTTCGCAACCGGCAGCTGGCGGAAAAAAAAAATAATGTACGGGTATCTACAAAAGAATCGGTGCCCATGACTCATGTGACTGTGACCCAATGAGCAATATAAGCGCCCAGCACCCACAAGATACAGATACTCGGGCGTACACGTCTTTGGCAACCCAAGACAAGCGAAACGATTACAAAGAAAAATAATTTGCGCAAATGGAAATGAAAGAGAATCGAGAACGATCAGTCATCGTAGGGAAATATTGCCCCCAACTCCGCCAGCCATAGACTCAACTAATCTAATCAAATCAAATCAATGCTGCAGGATCGCCCCTCGTATACGGTTACGGATCCCTAAAGTACACTCAAAATATCCCTACACTTCAAAAAAGGTTTTATTTGTTTTACAAATTTTAAAAATTAGACGATAAACCAAGAAAATGTATTATTTGGCCGAGAAAACTAAATCTTTGATTTAAATCAAGTTTGTATTATTTTAAATCTCTTTAAAATAAGTAAGAATATAATAATATTAATAGGTTCAATAGGTTCACTTCATAAAGAAAAAAATTAAACATTTGATAATAAATACATACACTACATTGTAAAGTCTTCTTGACACAAAGTAGTTCCAAGTAATTAAATAAATCTTAGCATTTAAATAAATAATTATTAAAAAATTAAATACTAATATCAATAGTTTGTTATCTATTTTAAACAAATAAAGCAAAAGTTCTGTAGTCCCAATAGTGCACCCAATTTTCCTAAGTGTTCCTCACCTATCCTGTAACATATTGTGCAATCCCTGGGTCTAAGCCAATTCTTTCTATACCCAAGCACTTCCTGGCTTACACCAACTGGCCTGATCGATCGATCTAGCGATAAAGAAAATCATAAAACGAGAGAAAGAAAGAAAGGTACAAGGCAGGAACAAACAATTGAGCGAGGATTGTAACAAAATCCTAGCCAAAGATATCGCTGCAGCACCAATCTGTTTACCTGAGGAATCAGGATGAGGACGATCTTTGAGAGAGCTGAGGGGAGGTGGGGTAAGGTGAGGACCGAAAGACGATGTTTGCACGGTCAACTTTCAACACAATTTGTAGGCTACCTGCAGTTTGCTCAGACGGAGGCTTGGGTGTGGGTTTTCCTGAGAACGGAGCACCGGGTAAGGGAGAGATCCATCTCAGACCGACCAGTACAAAACCATGCCAACCTATCCCATCCCGTACCATCCCATCAGATCCCATCCAGTCCAAACAAGCTGCTTGGCTAACTGGCTGACTGATACGCATCGCCTGGGATGTGTTTGGTTAATCAGCACCTGTCGACTCAACGGGCGTCGACAGGTACAACTACAACTCGCACGGAGCGCTTTATACAGTTGCGATCGAAATAATAGCACTGCAAATCAAGGGTTTAGTTGCATCTGGAGGGGTTTTATTTGTCAGTTTGAGTGCTTATTTTTAAGATAATAATATAGAAGGTTCGGCAGTCGCAGCGTTAGCTTGCAGCTCACCCTTGAGTGCCTGCAAATTAAGTGTGCCTGAAATAAATACATCGTTTGCTATAATTTGATCAACTTTTGTTTATGGAGAATTTGAAAGAAACACATCTTAAGATGAGTGTACTTTTGATTTATGTTTAGTTTTCACTTATATTTCATTTGTCATAATGTATACCCAATAGTCTTGCAATAAGAAATCTTTTATTTATTTGAAGCCTATGTTATGTCATATGGTAAAGTGTTTTAAATCTTACCAATTTTTGGGTTTAATATTGTAAAGTATTTTTAGAAAAAGTTATCAAAAATATTCTCAATAAAAATCGAATCAAAAACACTCGGTTTATACACATGGCGAATAAGATTTTCTTTGATTAAGGAACACATGTAGTATTTATTTTTCCGAACCCAGCTGTTTGTGTGTTCTAAATAATCCAGTAGCGATCTGTTTTGCTCGGCGCAGTGTTTTTGGGAAAGTTTGAAAGTGCGGTTACAACATATGGCCAGCCAGATCATGCGAAAAAAATATCAGATTCGGACTCGAACTCGTACTCAGACTCTCGGACCCTGTCGAACTTTAAGTCGGCTCCGTCGGCGGCTCAGCCACCGCCACCTCATAATGAGTAAGCCCCGAGTTCGAGATCTCCCCGACAAATCTCGATTGCCCAGCCGGTCCGGTCCAAAAGAAATGCCAACAGTCCGAAGCCGAGGCCCAACTCCAATCCCACCAACTGCTTCGGCTGCTCTCATAAATCAAGAAAAATCAGTCAATTTTTTTGTGGGTTTGCGTGTGTGAGTGTGCGCCTGTATCAAACTGACATTGGCTGAATTAACAATTGATTTCAATAATTTTTTATGATTATTCTCCGCTTTTTTTCGTCTCGTTTTCGGTTTTTGTGGCTGTCTGCAAGGCAAGCAAAGAAAAGCCGAAGATCAGCCACTTGCACTCGATTCCGTTCCGTCGATTCAGCAAATCGGTTCTCCGTCCTCTCTCTTCAGATATATGGCTGATCTATCTCATCTGCTGAATTGGGAAAACCACTCAATTTTGCTGAGAACTCGACTCTCAGCTGGGTTTTTGGGGAGTAAAACTCGTCTAACCGGTGTGACGAGTGTCAATGTCTCATTGGAATTGGAATTGTTTGCTCGGCTCTGACGCTCAGCGGAACCGACAGGCGGGAAGCGGCGGGGAGGCCCACGGTGCCGCACAGTGGGCCCAAACGGCAAGGTGCCAGCTGTGGGTGTGAACCCGCTGGGCCGAGGAGTTTTTGTTTGAAGATCAAGGTTGTTTTGGCGTGTCAAATATTTGAGGTGTGGACTAATTCGATTTGTATTTCAAGCCATGACACCGGAAGTCGTATAAGAAGTTTGCAGAGATCGTTCCTGAGTATCTTCATCCATGACAAATTGCCATTTCTAAAATGAAAACAAAATACAAAAATCTTTAGGATTAATTCATTTAAATATTTCAAAAATCTTAAATTTTAAATAAAATAATATTTTATTTCTTAAACAAAAACACTACGTTTATTTTATTAAAATATAAAACACGAAAAAAATTGGTTCTTTCAAAGTCTAGTTTGTATCGATTACACTAGTTTACAAAATAATATTCTTGGTGTGCTCCCCAGCAATTGATGGCAAATTCTGTTAGTGTTGGACCCCTAGATCGCGAAAATAGCATTAATTTTTTTTTCGATGGCACAGTTTTTTTTTAAAGATTTTTTAAAGTTCGAAATGTTAAATTTCGGACTTTTTTCGAACTTCTTCTTATATCTCGGCAGATATCCACCCGATTGGGCCAGTTTTAGTTTTATTTTAAAGTCAATAGATCAAAGCTCAACTTTGCCATACAGATCAATATGATTGGATAAGTAATGGCAGCGTAGAAACTTGACAAAGATGAAAAATGTGTTTTTTGGTCGACTGTAAGTCGGCTGTATATATCGTAAAAACTCGAAATAAATCCGTTGAAAAATCATAATGGGTACAAACTTAAAGTTTACATCCTACCGAATAAAACATGCCGGATATGGCCCAAATCCAAGGAAAACTGGATTTATGGTGGATTTTTAAAGTTCGGATTTTTCCACTTTTTTCGATTGACAAAGTCCAAATTTAAGATCACTATGGACGGCAGTCCATGTAGTGACGAAGCGCACCAGGAGAGTGTGCGAAGGCGACTACTATTATATAGCCGCAAAATTGAAAATCTGCTGTGATAGTCCGATCGTAATGAGTAATACACCAATCGAAAGGTATTGCAAAAACTTAAAGGATTGCATACCAAGACTTTAAGAAAATCAATTGGCTTGGGAGAGAGAGCGGAGAAAGTAAAAAAGTTCAAATTTCGAAATTTGGGGATGTTGGGGCCGGTGGGGATAATTGGCCCCCCGGACTAAGTTAGTTGTATTCCTCTTGAAAATACCCGTCGAATGAGGGGTCATTTGTCAAAATCCGACGCTCCGTTCAAAAGTTATAGCCAAAATAAGATTTTCTTCTTCTTCCCAAAATGAAAATTTAATTCTGTTTGTCAGTTTGTCAGTTTGTCAGTTTGTCAGTTTGTCAGTTTGTCAGTTTGTCCAAAACATGTTTTTTAAGTTTTGAAAATTTGATATGACGTTCACCACATCGATATAAAAAACTTTTGTTCTACCACTTTTGGAAAAACTCGCTAGTTTAGCGGGAAAACAGCTATAAATAGCTAAAATTCGGAAAGCCGTAACTTCTATAATACTAAAGCTACAGAGTTGTGCTGCATCTCGTTTGAAAGGTATTTTTAAATGCTATTAATGCCCTTCATATGCAATTTGTGTAAATGTAATAGTTAAAAAGATATGAACAAAAGAATTTTTTTTTAAACTTTCTTTTTAGCTTTTTTTTAATTTTCTCAAAAACGGCTCTAACGATTTTCCTTACAACTTTAAACTGTATAGCCCTTGAGATTCCTTAAATTTTGGTATATAACACATTACTGTAAAAAGTCACGTTTAAAAGTTATTCTGAAACGAAAATCGCCACTTTAGCCAGCTCAACACAACTAACGCTGCCTAAGCATTGAATTTAGTATGTGCGAATCCAAACTGTATTTTAAGGTGAGGGAATCGTTAAAATTGTTTTAAACTGTTCCATTATACAATTCTATAAATAAATAAATACAAATTAATAAATAAACAAAGAAATAAATAAATAAAAAAGCAAATAAATAAATAGATAATTAAATAAATAAAAAATAAATAAATAAATAAATAAATAAATAAATAAATAAATAAATAAATAAATAAATAAATAAATAAATAAATAAATAAATAAATAAATAAATAAATAAATAAATAAATAAATAAATAAATAAATAAATAAATAAATAAATAAATAAATAAATAAATAAATAAATAAATAAATAAATAAATAAATAAATAAATAAATAAATAAATAAATAAATAAATAAATAAATAAATAAATAAATAAATAAATAAATAAATAAATAAATAAATAAATAAATAAATAAATAAATAAATAAATAAATAAATAAATAAATAAATAAATAAATAAATAAATAAATAAATAAAGAAATAAATAAATAAATAAATAAATAAATAAATAAATAAATAAATAAATAAATAAATAAATAAATAAATAAATAAATAAATAAATAAATAAATAAATAAATAAATAAATAAATAAATAAACAAAGAAATAAATAAATAAAAAAGCAAATAAATAAATAAATAAATAAATAAATAAACAAAGAAATAAATAAATAAAAAAGCAAATAAATAAATAGATAATTAAATAAATAAATAAATAAAGCCAATAAAGCCAAGCCATATGGGGACGACTCCTAGTCATGGTATTGGGGTACTTTGACTATGGTCAAAACAAAAACTTCTGATATCAAACAAAAACACCTCTTAACGAGGTATAAAAATAGTGACGATCGACCTTCAACGTACAAAAGTTCTGATATCAACTTTTGTGACGAAAAATGATTTTAGATGCGACTAAATAAGTACGCTACCTACAATTTATTCATTCGGCACGCTACAACAGAAAACTTTCGTGCATATATTAAATATTTGCTAAAGCGGGCCGAACGAGTAAATTTTAGGTAGCGTACTTATTTAGTCGCATCTAAAATCATTTTTCGTCACAAAAGTTGATATCAGAACTTTTGTACGTTGAAGGTGCGATCGTCACTATTTTTATACCTCGTTAAGAGGTGTTTTTGTTTGATTTATCATAGGCGGCGACATGTAAACAAAAATGAGTGGTGATGGCAGCCGGGTCAAAAAATAGCTAAATCAGATATTAAAGCTAGAAATTTATAAAAATAATTTAATTTTTAAAAATTCTTTAAAAAATATTAAAATTTTGCGTTATGACTGAGAGTATTTAATATTTTAATATTTTTTAAAGAATTTTTAAAAATTAAATTCATTTTTATAAATTTCTAGCTTTTAAATATCTGATTTAGCTATTTTTTGACCCGGCTGCCATCACCACTCATTTTTGTTTACATGTCGCCGCCTATGATAAATCTTAAATTTGGACTTTGTCAATCGAAAAAAGTGGAAAAATCCGAACTTTAAAAATCCACCATAAATCCAGTTTTCCTTGGATTTGGGCCATATCCGGCATGTTTTATTCGGTAGGATGTAAACTTTAAGTTTGTACCCATTATGATTTTTCAACGGATTTATTTCGAGTTTTTACGATATATACAGCCGACTTACAGTCGACCAAAAAACACATTTTTCATCTTTGTCAAGTTTCTACGCTGCCATTACTTATCCAATCATATTGATCTGTATGGCAAAGTTGAGCTTTGATCTATTGACTTTAAAATAAAACTAAAACTGGCCCAATCGGGTGGATATCTGCCGAGATATAAGAAGAAGTTCGAAAAAAGTCCGAAATTTAACATTTCGAACTTTAAAAAATCTTTAAAAAAAAACTGTGCCATCGAAAAAAAAATTAATGCTATTTTCGCGATCTAGGGGTCAAACACTAACAGAATTTGCCATCAATTGCTGGGGAGCATTTTGGCTGTAAACTAGTGTTATTATTATTGGGCTTGAGCTTTAATTTTATTTTACATAAAGTCGACTGACTATGAATTATTCGAAAAATGTAAATTAATTATAAAACCCGGCCGAATAATCCACTTCATTTTATTGGAATCTTAAAAGTTATTGGCACTGCTCACTATAATTTGGAAAATTTTACTATTATGATTTTAAATATGTATTCAAATTTTTCCTCTAAGTGTAAATAAACTGATTTTTATACCCGTTACTCGTAGAGTAAAAGGGTATATTGTATTCGTGCAAAAGTATGTAACAGCTAGAAGGAAGCTTTTCCGACCCTATAAAGTATATATATTCTTGATCAGGATCACTAGCCGAGTCGATCTAGCCATGTCCGTCTGTCCGTCTGTCCGTCCGGATGAACGCTGAGATCTCGGAAACTACAAAAGCTGGAATATTGGGATTACCAACACATATTCTTGGGCTTCCTACGCAGCGCAAGTTTATTTCAGGCGACCGCCACGCCCCCTCTAACGCCCACAATCGCCCATAGCGCCCACAAACCATACTAAAATGTGCTGGCGCCCAATTTTCAAATATCTGATAAGTATAAATGCAATTTTGTGCGTTTAGTTATACCTATCGAAATGCAGAAGAAATTTTTTTAATCGGACCATTCGTTAAAAAGTTAAGCCTGATCAAAGTTTATATCTCCCTCGCACTCCCTTTAGCTGAGTTACAACCTTTAGTCGGGACACCAACCCGACTACAGAGCTCGCACTCCCTTTAGCCGAGTGACGGGTATTAGATAGTCGGGACACCAACCCGACTATAGCGTTCTCTCTTGTTAATACTTTAAAGTAATGCAATTTTATCTCGATTTCGGTGTTCTTTGTGGATTACAGTGACTTACTTGTTACATATTTTCTACTTACTTAACAGTTGTCCCGTCCATCTACTTCCCTAGGGAACTCTTTTTATCAAATCGAATAGATCTTTAGATCAACCATATCGATTTACTCATCTTTCGCATTTATCCTTGACCCATAAACATTGCATATTCGGAAGGTCCTCGCTTTAGAATTCCACATGTTTCCGTAGGCCAATTTCACCTGCCCATCTCCCGCGATCTCACTTCCTCACAACCCATCTGTCATTTGTTGCAAAACCCAATGCAAATTCTACCTGCCCGCCGAGTGCAATTCGATGCTGTTCAGCCCACTGTGCACTGTGGGCCATTACGTGCGATGCGTTTGCGTTTGGATTGCATAGTTTTGTTTACTCGATCGCATCTCGCTCTAGTTCCTTGGTTCTGTGTGCGTGCTCAATGGGTGCTCACTTACTCATTTACTCAGATACTCACAAGGGCACCTACTCACCCAGGTACTCGGTTGCGCAGCTACTCATTTGCTTGGTAAGTCAGCTACTCACTCACCCTGTTGAGCGCTTTTCAGCGGCACTTGCTGCTGGCCGAAAGCCGAAGAGAGCGATCAGTTTTTGAGTTGACTTCGAGCCGAGCGGACGCGCGTTGGTCTGTTAGCGGATAATCAAAGAAAAAAGAAGAAATATCGCCTCGAGAAAATTTAGAACACAATCTATCAAACGCGCTATCGCACCCCCCACTTGGATTACGGTCAACGCGAAACTACAACAGAGAAATAAAGATATAGAAACCGAAAGGCGAAAGCAACCGAATCAAAAGATATAAAAGAAAATAATAGCCAGCGGGAAGAAACAAGAAAATCGTTTTAGATAAAGCATTAAATCGCTCGATGTGGTGTTGAATGTGAAAAGTGCCGATTGTGCAAAGCTGCGCTATAAAACCAAACAAAAACCAAAAACAACGAAAAATCCCAAATAAACACACACAAAATGGGCGAGAAATAGAACGAGCAGTGAAAGACCAAAAGAAGCCCCCCAATAGCCCCCCACCCCTGAATAGCCAGAATCGAAGCCCCTTTCGAAGTCTAGGAACCGTCCGAAAATGCTGGCCACCACCCACATGCTGTACGTGCTGATTGCCACCTGGGTGATACCCATTTTCGGGGCCGCCCTCAGCAAGACGGTGTTGTACCAGGCTCCCGACGAGTGCCGCTGGTCCGGCGGCGGGGAGCACGACATCACACTGGTCTGCCACCTGAGGACCATCAACTCGGAGCTGGAGAACACCAACTTCAGTGTGATCCAGCCGCAGAACACGGTGCGTCTGCGCCTGGAGTGCAACGACGCCCTGTTCTTCCAGAGCAGCCTGAGTCCCGATAGCTTCAGGTCGCTGGTGGAGCTCAGGGACCTGACCATCGAGTACTGCAAGCTGGGCAATCTCACGGACGGGTCGTTCCGCGGGCTCCAGGAGCTGAGGAACCTCACCATTCGCACGCACAACGGCGACTGGTCCACCATGTCGCTGGAGATGGCCTCCAACAGCTTCGTGGAGTTCCGCCAGCTGGAGCGGCTGGATCTCAGTCTCAACAACATCTGGCTCATCCCGGACGGCATGGTGTGCCCCCTGAAGTCGCTGCAGCACCTGAACGCCTCGTACAACAAGATCCAGGACATCAGCAACTTCTACTTCAGCGCCTCGTTGAGTTCGCGGAAGGCCCGCGTTTGCGGCTCCACGCTGCAGAGCCTGGATCTGAGTGCCAACAAGATGGTCAGCCTGCCCACGGCCATGCTGTCGGCCCTGGGGCGTCTGAGCCACCTGAACATGGCCAGGAACAGCATGAGCTTCCTCGCCGATCGCGCCTTCGAGGGCCTCCTCTCGCTGAGGGTGGTGGATCTCTCGGCCAACCGACTGACCTCGCTGCCCCCGGAACTCTTTGCGGAGACCAAGCAGCTGCAGGAGATCTACCTGCGCAACAACTCCATCAACGTCTTGGCCCCCGGAATCTTTGGTGAGCTGGCTGAGCTCTTGGTTCTCGACTTGGCCAGCAACGAACTGAATTCGCAGTGGATCAACGCAGCCACCTTTGTGGGTCTCAAGCGCCTGATGATGCTCGATCTGTCGGCCAACAAGATCAGTCGCCTGGAGGCGCACATCTTCAGACCGCTGGCCAGCTTGCAGATCCTGAAGCTGGAGGAGAACTACATCGATCAGCTGCCTGGGGGAATCTTTGCGGATCTCACCAACCTGCACACCCTCATCCTCTCGCGCAATCGCATCTCAGTCATCGAGCAGCGCACTCTGCAGGGTCTGAACAATCTGCTGGTGCTCTCGCTGGACTTTAACAGAATCAATCGACTGGACCAAAGATCCCTGATCAACTGCAGCCAGCTGCAGGATCTCCATCTGAACGACAACAAGCTGCAGGCCGTGCCGGAGGCTCTGGTCCATGTGCCGCTGCTCAAGACCCTCGATGTGGGCGAGAACATGATCGGTCAGATCGAGAACACGAGCATCACGCAGCTGGAGAATCTGTACGGCCTCCGGATGACGGAGAACTCGCTCACCCACATCCGGCGCGGGGTCTTCGATCGGATGAGCTCCCTGCAGATCCTCAACCTGTCCCAGAACAAACTGAAGACCATCGAGGCGGGTTCCCTGCAGAGGAACAGCCAGCTGCAGGCCATTCGACTGGACGGGAATCAGCTCAAGTCCATTGCCGGCCTGTTCACCGAACTGCCCAACCTGGTGTGGCTGAATATCTCGGGCAATCGCCTCGAGAAGTTCGACTACTCGCACATTCCCATCGGCCTCCAGTGGCTGGACGTGCGGGCCAACAGGATCACCCAGCTGGGCAACTACTTCGAGATCGAGAGCGAGCTGAGCCTGAGCACCTTCGATGCCAGCTACAACATGCTGACGGAGATCACGGCCAGTTCGATTCCGAACAGTGTGGAGGTGCTCTACCTGAACGACAACCAGATCTCCAAGATCCAGCCGTACACGTTCTTCAAGAAGCCCAATCTGACCAGGGTGGACCTGGTGAGGAACCGCCTGACCACCCTGGAGCCCAACGCCCTCCGGCTGTCGCCCATTGCCGAGGATCGGGAGATCCCCGAGTTCTACATTGGCCACAATGCCTACGAGTGTGACTGCAACTTGGACTGGCTGCAGAAGGTGAACCGCGAGTCGCGCACCCAGCCGCAGCTGATGGATCTGGACCAGATCCACTGCCGCCTGGCCTACGCCCGAGGATCCTCGCACGTCTCCTTGATAGAGGCCAAGTCGGACGACTTCCTCTGCAAGTACGCCTCGCACTGCTTTGCCCTGTGCCACTGCTGCGACTTCCAGGCCTGCGACTGCAAGATGGAGTGTCCGGACAGGTGCTCCTGCTACCACGATCAGTCGTGGACCTCGAATGTGGTGGACTGCAGCCGCGCCTCCTACGAGCAGACCCTGCCCTCCCACATTCCCATGGACTCCACCCAGCTGTATCTGGACGGCAACAATTTCCGGGAGCTGCAGAGTCACGCCTTCATCGGGCGCAAGAGGCTGAAGGTGCTGCATCTGAACCACTCGAGGATCGAGATGCTCCACAACCGCACCTTCTACGGTCTGCTGGAACTGGAGGTTCTCCAGCTGCAGAGCAACCAGCTGAAGGCTCTGAATGGCAACGAGTTCCAGGGACTGGACAATCTGCAGGAGCTGTATCTGCAGCACAATGCCATCGCCACCATCGACACACTCACCTTCACGCACCTGTACCATCTGAAGATCCTGCGACTGGACCACAACGCCATCACCTCGTTCGCCGTCTGGAACTTCCTGCCCAGCTATCTGAACGAACTGCGCCTGGCGGGAAATCCGTGGAGCTGCCACTGCGAGTTCATCGACAAGTTCAGGGACTACATGAATCGCCACGAGTACGTGGTGGACAAGACGAAGATGAAGTGCGACCTGGTCAGTGGCAACGGCACCCAGCAGATGGTCGTTTACCCGGGATCCGGGGAGGCCGGCTCCCTGCCCGTCGTCCAGTGCAGTCAGACGCTGCCCCTGGGCCTGGACAACAGCTTCAACTACGCCGAGCAGGCGGGTGGCGAGAACGCCTCGAATGCCACCTCCACCAAGATGATCCTGAACCAGCCGCCCAAACTGGACTACATACCCATCCTGGTGGCCATTCTGACGGCCTTCGTGTTCGTGATGATCTGCACCTCGCTGGTCTTCATCTTCCGCCAGGAGATGCGCGTGTGGTGCCACTCGCGGTTCGGAGTGCGCCTCTTCTACAACGCCCAGAAGGATGTGGACAAGAACGAGCGGGAGAAGCTGTTCGACGCCTTCGTCTCGTACTCCTCCAAGGACGAGCTGTTCGTCAACGAGGAGCTGGCGCCCATGCTGGAGCTCGGGGAGCACCGCTACAAGCTCTGCCTGCACCAGCGCGACTTTCCCGTGGGCGGCTACCTGCCGGAGACCATTGTCCAGGCCATCGACAGCAGCCGGCGGACCATCATGGTGGTCAGCGAGAACTTCATCAAGTCGGAGTGGTGCCGCTTCGAGTTCAAGTCGGCCCATCAGTCGGTGCTGCGGGATCGTCGCCGGCGCCTCATAGTCATTGTGCTGGGCGAGGTGCCGCAGAAGGAGCTCGATCCCGATCTGCGTCTCTATCTGAAGACCAACACGTATCTGCAGTGGGGCGACAAGCTGTTCTGGCAGAAGCTGCGCTTCGCCCTGCCGGATGTCTCATCCTCGTCCGCCGCACAGCGCTCGAATGTGCCTGGCCAGGGTTGCCATGTGCCCATCAACCATGCCGCTTACCACCACCACCACCACGTCCACCAGCAGGCGATGCCGCTGCCCCACCAGGTGCACCACCACCAGCAGCAGTTCATGTTGCCACCGCCACCACAGCAGCCGGGCAGCTTCCGGCGGCAACCGTCGCTGCAGCAACATCAGCAGCAGCAACTTCGCGGCAACAACAACGCCACGCAGCAGCAGCAGCAACAGCAGGCGGCCTTGCTGATGGGCGGCGGGTCGGTGGGTGGGCCTGCTCCGCAGATGATCCCCCTGGCGGGTGGCATCCAGCAGCAGAGCCTCCCATTGCCGCCGACCCAACAGCCGACGCCGGCGTCCAGAAATCTGCACATGTGAGTGGGGCTGCCATTTGGCAGAGGGTTAGAGGCAAGGTCAAACGAGCTGGAGAGGTGCAAAGAGCCGTGTTCTATGAGATATATGGGCTTTTTAGCTTTTTCCGTAATTGCTAAGAGATTTAGGAAAGGAATATAAATTTTTATGATGACTGCACAACATTCTTTGCCCGTCTAAGCAAAAAACCATAAAAAAGAGGAAATAGCACCAAGCAGACCTTTCGTACGATCTCGTTCGTTTATGAAAGGTGATCTAGAATATCTGCAGCCCGAAAAATACTTACCCTCGCGAAAAACAAGTTTAACTTCCTCGGGTTTCGAAATGGAAAAAAAAGGGGAATTGCATTCAATATGCAAATGCGAGCGTTTAGCGATAAAAGCCTAGTTACATGTTAAAATAGCAAAAGTAAAAGAAAAATCGAGTGGGGAAAGAACAGGCCGCACCAGGAACAATAATAACAACAAAAGAAGGCAACAGACAACAGTAAAATAGCTGGCGAGCCAGGCAATTGTTGTTTGTTGGCCCTGTTCTGTTTTCTTACGGCCAGCTATTTTCAGTTTCCTGGCTCGCAGCTAGATTCTGAAAATTGATGTTGCATGCAACACAGCAAGAGCAACACAGCAACTAGCAACTCGGAACTACACAGGGAAAACTTGAGGAATTTATGTAGAGGTCTAATTAATATTTTTCAGCCGAAAATAGACTTTAAGATTAAAGAGGATTAAAAGATCGAAAACATAGGATAGTTTAAAAAAAAATGCACTCCTGCAATGCAGATATTTTCATAAAATCTTAAATACTGTCAGTTTTATTTATTTATTTAAAATCTATATTTTTTAAATATTTCTTAGAGATCTTTTATCAATTCTTAAGGAATCCTACTTATTTTCTGTGTAGATCCAACACCAACCAGTCAGTCAGCAAGAAAAGGCAACAACAGGCCCAAAAGTATTTCTCTTGGCTTTATTTTCCTTTCCTCCTTCTTCTCCTTTATTTTGCCGTTTTCCAGCATTTTTCCTTCTTTTTTTTGTTTTTTCTCGTTTTCCCCGTTTGCAACGCTCAGTCGTTAGTTCATCTTAACTGCTGCATTTTGCTATAACAAGCTCGACGTGTGTAGAAGATACACCCGTGTATCTGTATCTGCAGCAGCTGTAGCCGAATAGGTATTCGTATCTGTGTATCTCTGTGAATGTGACTGCGCGGGCTGGGAGAAATAGGCAGCGAAGGCAAAACATCACAGAGCTCATGTCTGGCCAAAAGGAAAATGGTAACAAAAAGCAGACCTTAGACGTTAGAAAACCGAAAACCGAAAACCCAGACCGTCTGCAGACAGTTGTTGTGCGACGGGTTAAAATTGGTTTTGCTTTTTGTTACTTCTTTCTCCGTTCGAGCCACAATTACATGTGCTAATCAATGGCAGAAAAATAGATAGCAAGATGTTGGCTGGGTAACAATTGTGTGAGAAGGGAAACAATTGTAGGGGACTTAGCTCCGATAAAACGGACTTACATCCAACAATTAATGCCAGCTAATTGTATCTGTAGCATAGGAGGAGAATTCCCCCGTAATAGAGAGATCACGCTATGCCCAGGTTTGATTAGAAAACAAAGCTTTCTTTTTCCCCAGCTAGTCAGAGATTAGGAACAAGGGGTAGTCAGAATTTCCCAGAGTGAAACCTCCAGTTGTGACCTTGCTGCCGGAGAAAGAAAATACAGTTTCCCAACAGCGGCCGTAGGAAGGCCAAGGAAAAGCATAGGAAAGAGAGATCAGCACGTGTGTGCGCCGAGCTTTCGGCCCCCAAAGTTGTGTTTTGGCCAAAATCGACAAGGCCAGAAAAGGAGGAACATGAGAACAGAGCCGTACAGATTAGTTTGGTCTTGGCGATTAAATCTACCTGGTATCTGGCTGTGTTTGTGTGCTACGCCCTCTCCATTTCCACCTCTATCTCGGACAATCTCCAGCTCCGCCGACTTGCCTATTTGAAAATGCATTCCAAAAGCACGAAACCAGAAACTAGTTAACGAAATAAACACACAGCCTAGAAGGATTCACTTGGTTTAGACCGTAAAGAGTTAAATGTATATAAGCTAAATGTTAATTGTACGTATATTTGTTTAATCATTGTGATATTTTGTTTTAGCAATAAGCCCTAATTTATTAAGACGCGTACCACTTTCCTACCAACCTATGTTTAGCCGTAAACTTATCCTCATTAGCTAGAGTCTAGTTTGTAAGTTAATAGATCGAATCCGAATCCGAATCCGAATCCACAACACCCCGCCTACGAGATACAGCCATATTAATTCTATGAAAATTATTGTATATAAAAAACAACTGAAAAAGGACTGTATGCACTAAAAACTGAAAGAAAAACGAATTATGCGACTCGAATCAAACAAATTGAAAACATAAATCGACTGATTACATGTGTACTATATATAAATATGCATAACATAATAATTATGATTTATTCGACGCTCGTTGTAAATATTGTAACTACCCGCACACCTATGAATATGTATTGTATTTTGTAATTTTATGTTTTCTAGTTTATAGCGAAAAAAAGAAGAGAAAAAACGAATCACAAAAATATATAAATGACAAAAAATTGATAATCCAAAAACTGTCTCGATTTTTTATTCACTCCATCCCGCAGCTGAAATTGTATTATTATTTTTTGGTCTGCCGCTGATAAGCCATAAACTATCTCGCCTTGACATTTGATATGGATTCTTGATACGGATTCCACGTCGCACGCGGATTCCAATGCCAGCAGTTCGCTTTTTCCATAGAGCGATGGTGTTTTGCTTTGTCTCTGGTTTTGTTTATGTCAGAGCGGTGTTCTATTACAGCCAAAAAAAAAAATTGCAAGATAAACACTAAAAGAGCTTGACCATTCCATGGCAGATGGGAGAAAGGCGGCGGGCTGAAGAGGCAAGATTTATGGCGAGAGGTTGGGTTAAAAACTTTCCGGCGACAGATGATGAACTTGCTTAAATGACGGACAGATTAATTCCAGTTCCGCTTTTTGCAAATATTTTTATAGATTTTTTGAGTGACCTGAATTTTGTACACTTTATGTTTAGTTTGTATACTTTTAAATAACCCAAATAAACTACATTTTACTTGATCTTTAATTGGTTTGCCATTTTTTTACATGGATAAACTTAACCAAATATGCTTTAGTTTGAGTTTCGAAAGGGTACATTTTTCAATAATAAATTTTTTTTACCACAAGGCATTTTACTTTTGGCATTTTGGATTCGATTTCAAAATATGAATGTTCAACAGTTTCTGCTATTCTCAAAACTCTATACACCAACCTCGCCACACGCATCCAAACACTCATCGAACCACACATCCCACGATTGCTCCATTTGAATTAATTTTAAACAGAAAGACCCCTCCGCCAATATTCAAGCTTGCCAAAGATGCGACAATATCTTCCCATGCATATTTTAAAGATATCTA
Organism: Drosophila prostipennis; assembly: GCA_037075205.1. Classification (NCBI taxonomy): domain Eukaryota; kingdom Metazoa; phylum Arthropoda; class Insecta; order Diptera; family Drosophilidae; genus Drosophila; species Drosophila prostipennis. The sequence goes on from JBAMCJ010004288.1 coordinate 35,196, forward strand.
TATGGCAGTCGTATCTCATCTGCGGAATTATTGGCTATCGTGTGTTTATACTTGCTGCTCGCTGCCTTTATTTGAGTCAATGAGCCCACAGCGAAATATTTTGCCGATTCCGCTGGCTGCCTGGAAACGAGTTCTTTCCCAGCTCCCGATGAATGAATAATTTTTATGATCAATTAAATGCGCAATAAAATTGATGGGGCCCCCACCGCCGAAACATAAATTCACATTGCTTAAATTAGCGAATTTTACAATCAATCATTAGCGGGCCAGTGGATCGACAAACGGCCTTTGATGTGCAACTTTACTGTGGAGCGTGGATGCGGGGGAAATTCAATATGGGATGGGTTCTAGTATGTGGTATCTGGTGGATACACATGTGTCTGCGGCCTAACCATTCGGCGGATAAGTTCGAGTCCGGGCTAAACCCTTTTCAATATTTTCATTTCCCTCATCGCTCGATTCGGTGCGGTTCGGGGCGAAACAGAAAACAGAAAACGAAAGCCTAGAAAACTTTGCAAAAAAACACGTCAAATATTAAAAACTTTTCTTTGCTTTTACTTTCTCCGAACCCGCTGGCATATATATACACATGCCACCCATCCACATCCATATCCACGTCCACATATCTCTCCCCTTTTTCCTTTATTTTATCAATTTTGCCTGTGGGATTTGTTACAAAGTAACGGATGAGTTGAAGTGGGAAAAGGGAAAGAGTGCAGACACCGCCAATCCAAGAGGCAAACTTTCAATTGAATTTTTTTGTTCGCGTTGTTTCCTTTCGGGTAAGGAAAGTTTAGAGGCCCGTCTTTGAGGTCCGGGCTTCCTTTCTCGGGACCTCTCCCGGCTGCGGGGTCTTTGGGGGTTCCGTCTGTCATTTGGCATACGCAGCGAAAAGAAGTCGACGTAAATATTTCGGTTTACAAGTCAGTTTAGTGTCAAAAGAGATGCCTTTTATTTATAGATTGCCCTCGCAGAACTTGGGCTTGAACTTGGCAACAAACAGGGGAGGATTCTTATTTTATGGAAAGGTAATAATGGATTAAATCCTAGATTAATTTTCTGCATTTTCAGAATCTTGGGGATGTAAAATGATAAAATAAATAATACAAATTAAACAAAATTTATATCTTATGTGGATTTAAAAATCGTTCGAGTATATTAAATATCAAAACTTTTCCTAAATGATATTTATGGATTTTTCTTAGTGTACAATTTTCTTTTGTAATATTTTGCAGTTTTTAGTTTATATCGCGAATCTTAAGATTTTTTCCCATCTTTATGAGAAACCTTTGAGCCTTTGAGCCACCGAACCGCTCCTGTGACCCCATTTCGACACAGGTTTGCTTCGTGGCCGAAACCTCCATCAAAAATTTCCCTGACTGCAGTTTAGAAGTTTTTATTCGCTCTCGCATTTTCGGACTTATTTTCCTTCCCTTTTTCGGGGCCCAAAGTCAAATCAAAGTGCTTGGCCCCCGCTAAAGCTTAGTGCTAATGCCGGAGCCATCAGTCTGAACTTTTGGGCCATCTATCAAAGGCTGAAAGGGAAAGGGAAAAAAGGAAAATCGAAGAGGCAATCTCATTAGAAGGCTGCCGCCGCATCAACACATTCCGAGTGTGCGAAGGCAGAAATATTTTCCCATGTGCAGCCGCCGAAGTCCCGTCAATTAGGTAGCCACCCAATCATTGCACCCACCACTTGGCTCATTAGACTCCAAACGAATCGGGAGTCGTAAAACTCGGGTCCCCGGTCTTTTTCCCCGGTTTCTGGGCCCCGATCTCGCCGGGGCTATGTATAAATAAATATGCTTTTATTGGAAGACGACTACAACTGTTTGCAATAAAAGCAACATTTTTCTTAATTTCCATTTCTTGCTAATTTACCAGCCATAAATTGCCCGCCCGTCTACCCTGTGGGCAGTGAAGTAACCAGTGGCGGGAGCAGGGACAAAGGCAGGGACGGGGAGTGCGGCGGGGTTACCGAAACAAGCGGAGCTGAACCAACCGATTCGACGGTAGACACATAAAATTGACTACAAATTATTGCACATTGTCAAAACAACATTGGTTTGCAATTTTCGCGCTTCAACGCAGATGCAAAGAGATATTCGCCGGCGATTGGGAGGGGGTTCCTGAGGGGTATTGCAGAAGTAATGCCGACTCGTAGAGGGATAGGCAGGCAGAGCGAGATGGCAGATGGCGGAGAGTGAGAGGTATAAAACAATCAGGTAGGGGAGTTCGGTATGTGGAAATACTCTGCGAACTCGGGGCATATTTTACTCGCCACTAATGCTGTGCATTTTTTAGAAAACTTTATTTGTTCCTGGAATTTATAAACCATGGAGTTGAACGCCTCTAATTAGATCGTATTTTATATTCTTTTGATTGTGAATTGCGATGGCACATTTTTACTATTTTCAGGACTTTTACTAATTTATTTTGGAAATATTTAAAAGGTAATAACTATATTATAGGAATTCTTATATTTTGTATAATTTTAAAACTTAAAACTTTTTGTATTATCTATTTTTATTGAGTATTTCATGCTTTGTTAGCAACGCCCATCAATCGTTTTAAGGTGATATATAGGATGTTCCCCGATCGGTTAAACCCTTACAGTCCCACAAATTTTTTACAGTTACCTACGATAATTTGCGCTGCATACGGTCATATGCAACTGTGAAATAGCAAATGGAAAATGGGTTTAGGTTTATGGCCGCCGACCAACCCCGTCATCATCATCATCATCATCGACCACATCGAAAACCGAAAGAGAATCGAGTGGGGCAAATCGGGCGGGCTGGAAATGGAAGGTATATGGATATATATACGACGGAGTCGAGACATTGACATATTGCCGGCCGATTAATGAGCCCACAAGAGCGGCCCTGGACCTGAGCAGTGCTGATTGTTTTCATTGAAATAAATGACAGACACCGGACTGTTGACACACGCGTTGAGGGAATATTTGATACCCTGCATAAATAATAATCATTTTCATTTCGCCCCAAAGTCGCAGGCCCTCGAACGCTGACTCCGCATAAAAGCAAATTTGTATGCAGTTTATCTTATCGCGATCACGTTGCATCTGAGGACGATGCTGCGGCAAAGTGGAGGGGCAGTCGCCGAAGACGCGTAAGTTTCACGTATTTTCATGCACGATTAAAGCCTTAATTTCGAGCGAACGGAGAGCGGGATGGGATATACCCTCGTGTATATACAAAGTGAGAGAGAGAGATGTACCAGGTATCTGCAGCTCCTAATTAATGGTTTTGCATCGGCTGCTTATCGCACCGCACGCATCGGGATCGTCTTCGTCCTGGTCATCGAGAGAGGGCAGGGGATCTCCCTGAGCATCATCAGTGCACTTGTAGAAACTGTACAGAACTGGAAACAATATGAATGGATAATCTCTATTTAAAGTGAACTAGTCCACTAAACTAGAAAATAACTTAAATGTTCAAGAAATTAATAATAAAATTATAATTAAAATTAAATATTGATTTTAATCAAGGCTTTTAATGAATAAGATTGGATGGCAATCGAAAACTAAAGCCATTCAAGTTTTAAATTAAAATATCTCAGCTTGTTTAAATAATTTTTACCAATTCGATCTTAATTTATTTTTTTTCCTAATGAAATATTTGTATATTTAAATATTTCTTGACATATTGATGGATATACTCCTAATTTAAGATCGTCTATTCATTTCATCGCCAATTCTGTATGCAAATATATACAAGATTAAACTTATTTAAACGGATTTTCAAACAACCAATAGAAACCATATTTATGTTAAACAGCATCAATCTCTAACAAGCGTGAATGCGTGTTGACAAAGCGTATACATATTTAATTTTTGCAAGATTTATTTGACACAATGATTAAGTTATTCTCCCTTCGTTTTTCCGCTCAGTGCAGCAGCAGGAGCCTCATCTGTTGTCTGAGCTTTGCTTCGCTAAGTGTTCACTGGGGATCTACCTCGGCGGCACCTGATCAAGGCAAGGCAAAAAGAGATCCGATCCGATCCCATCCGATCCGATCCAAGCCGATCCGAACCCATTCGACTTTGACTTTGGTCTTCAGTCAGCGTAAAATATTTAATATTTTTGCTGGCTGCATTTTATGAGCTGTAGCATTGCACATTATTGATAATGCGCGATATGAGTGCCGGCTGATATTTGCGCGGCCTTTGCAGGGGTGTTGTCAAGGCAGGACCAGGCCTTTTCCCTCCAGGAAAAGCACCCCACCCCCCTCCCCTTCCACCAAAGCTGATGATAAGGCAACATTGTTTTTGGGGTGTTGCAAGTTTGGGCCGATAAGCATCGAATGGTGGTAAATGGCAAAGAGAAAGCTGCGACAGGAGGCGCTTTTGTGTCCCGACGTTTTAGCGCTCGATTGGGCAACTGGAATTTGTGATCGTGCGCAGAGATCTTCCTTCAAGGTTCTCGGCTTCTTCTTGTTAGCCCCATCTTCAGATGGTCAAGAGCGCGGTGACCGATAAGGAATGATTTTGTTCTGGGTGAAGCCCATTTTAAATGTTCTCCACATTTTATTCCGTTAGATCGCCGTGATAATTATGGATCACTTTTGAGCAGGCTTATCACTGATGTAAAAATATTTGAAATAAAATGAATGGCCTTTTAAAAGTGGGTTTGGGATTAAATAGTTCTCTAGGCTATGCAAGTAATAATTAATTAAATAACTGTCGCTGAAAGGGAACATTTCTCTTAAAAACTTACTTTCATCTTAATCATCCTTCCATTGAATTATCATAAAATCAACATGTCAAACTTTTCCCCAATTTAATTGTCCGATTCCATCACCTTTTCGCCGGCAGTGTTGACTCATTCGGGCCGAACAATTGATTAGCTTTCGATGCTGACCATAAAACCCAATTCATTTAGCCATAATGTTGACACCGAAATGCAGTTAACAGCTTTAACTTTTAAGTGGAATTTACTTAAATGTGTCCCCGTCCCATTTCGCCTCAATTTTGGTGTGCTTTTCTTGTGCTTCGTTTCGATTCGATTCGTTTGTGGGTTTTTTGTTGGCTCTTACAGAGAATTGGGCCGGCGGAATGCACAGAAACCCAGCTCAGATGGCTCGGAGATCCGTTGGCCAGTTTTCAAATTCGGCACGATCAAGCATCGCGATCAGCGATCAACGCTCTCATCTTCCCAGCTGAATTTTTATTTTTCTCCGATTCTCTTCTGCGGCTTTTTTGCGTTAACGTTTTAATTGATCGCTTTCAGTTATAAACAAGTTGGCTTTTGATTTATGAGCGCGTGCGTGCAGCAGCGACAGAGAAAAAATGCGTTTTAGGAACCGACTCTTCCCAGTCTTTCTTGGCTGATGGGTTTCTTTTTGGCCATCATCATCGGTGTCTTGGGGCTGGATCGGTTGGATCGGCTGGGTTTATGTAAATGAACTCGCTTTCGGGGTCTTTCAATAGCTGTTGATGATGTTGTGCCGCGGCGACAATGTCTCTATTTCTCTAATTTTGGCCCCGCCATCGTGGCTGATTTTTAATATTATTTGTCTAACGGTCACGAGCATTTTGGCTTTGGCTTTGAATCTTCGCTTGGCTTGGCTTTGGCTTTGGCTTTAACTTTGGCTTTGTCTGTGGTTAAACGTCAAATTGTTGTGCTTTGTTGCTAGAATTTCCCGCATCGTTTAAACCCAGCCAATGTTTTCTGGGGACAAGCAAATAAATCACAGACTGGGGCTTTCGGTTTTGAATAACCATCTTTACATTTCTCCGCGAAGACGAGGCGACAAATGTATTTGTTTTATCAGCTATTGTTGTTACCAAAAGGTTTATTTTCGGTTTTTTTCGGTCTTCAGTTTTCAGCTTTGGTTTTGTGTCGATGCCTGTGAACTTCACTTTCTTCTTCACACGCTCCCCGGAGAGCTGAGCTGAGTTAGCTGAAGAAGAAAAATGTTTGTTGAAAACGAACAAACATAAAGCATACGAGATTTCACTTTAGCCGTCCCTGGGAGTCTTCTCCGTGCTTTTAGAGCTTTTTGCGGTTCCAGAGTGATGTCAGCCGGGCAATTAATCAACGCATCTCCGCCAGGTGACTCAGAGATCTTATTGGATCGGATTGGATTGGATTGTCTTTGGGTTGCTTGCCTTTTTTCGCCTTTTCAGTTGGAATGGAATGAGGTGCGTTGGTTCGTTAGCAGATCGTCGCGTTCCGATTCCAGTCCATTCGATCCGATTCGGTTCGGTTCGATTTGTTTATAGAAAAACAAACACTTGGCCGGGTACTAGACGCTGGCCATTTGCCGTCCGTTACGTTACTCATGGCTGGCTAAGTGGGTCGTGACTTTTCAAAATGCAAACGTGTCGTCGTCGAAGTCGCAGTCGCAGTCCGAGTTGCATCTCTGCCATCGGCCACTGAGGAAAATGTTTACTCAGTAGGAGTACTTTTGATAGTAACAGACAGTAGGCCACAATCTAATATCAAAAGAGATCACAAATACACTTTACATTAATATTAATAGAAGAATAGTACAAATCAAACTGTCTTTTTTTTGCAACTGCTACTTAGTATTTTTATTATTTGTTAAATGAATAAATTGTATTTATAAGCTTTATAAGCAAAGATCTTAAATACCTTAATAGCTATATTTAAACCATCAATCCATTTTTATGACGTTATTAAAGTATCTCAAAAGACAAATATCGAATATGGCAGGGCTAAATATTAGAAGTAAAATTTCTTAAAGAGATTTTTACAGTCCAAAAAATTAGATTTTATGACTGCAACTTGATTAAAGGAAGAGTAAACTCCTTATTTTTCCCAGTGCCCGCATTTCTCAGTTGGGTTACTTATGGGAAGTCCCCGAAAGTCTACGCCCCGCCCCCCGAAAAGCGGGGATGCAGCGGAACACAGTCACAAAAATCCAAGGCGCAAAGCGCACACGTACGGAGTACGTAATGAAATTCTTACCTCAAATAGCACTTAACTCCAGTTTAAAACGAGCCAAAAGTGAATGGTACTGACCCCAAACCGTTGCACGTTTGTCTTAACACTTTGTTGCCTGGGTCTTGTTTGTTTTTCTTTGTTTTCCCCGCTCTTTTATTTTTTTGGGGCCAAATAGAAAAGTTTGGCGCGCGAGAGAGCGGGCCACCGACCAGAAATTTGTTTAATTGAATTGAATGTATGAAAAGTCAGCGGACAAGTCAATGCAGTTCGCCAATTCGAATTAGAGTCTGGGTTAACTAAAGTATAAAAACTAAGACACGAAAGAAAGGCTGGCTGTGGAGGTCGGAGCTGGGATTACCCTACCTTTGGCGGGCTTATAAGGAAATGGAGTAAAGATATCGTGATATATTTGAGACCTAATCAAATGCAATATTCCAATATGGTTTAGCCTTCACAGACAGGGTTTTAGACTTTATTCCTTTCTCTTATTTCTTTAGATATTTATTTTCAAGATGAGCACTAAACAAGTAAAAGAAACTTCTTGTAAATGATCAATGTAAAAATCTGTTGAAATCTTCCAGATTATAGCTATAGGGCTTGTGTGTTACAAACTCATTATCAAAATTATAATACCCCCGCGAGGGTATTTCAAAAAGGGGGACTGCAACATGCGAGCTCATTTAAAGTGGAAGTCATGAAGGAGGCCAAGGCACCGATCACCGATCACCAAAATCGCGATGTCGATGCCGATTCCGATGCCGATGCCGATCCTCGATCACGGTCATGTTCAAGATCAGAGGAGCGGGGAGTCATGTCCGTGGTCTTTTGAACCGCAGATCACCGGCTGCAGTTACTTGTAAGATTTTTGCATTTTGTCGTATGACAATTAAATGCCTCAATGAATGGCACAGCACACAGCTTACAGCGCACAACACACGACCGACGACCGACGATCACAGCGATCCACTCCTTGTCATCGATCACAGGGGAAAATTTGGCCGGCTGAGAATCATTTTAGAAAGCAAATTATAGATGATCCTTGAGTCATGAACTTTCAGGAGCCGACAGACCGGCGGTATAAATAATCTGTGCCTAGGCGATCGATCAATCAAGATCAATCACAATCAGTCGAAGGTTTTGCACTTGATTTCACAGTTTCCTTTCCCAGCGGCTGCCTTCATCTGAGATAAGGTGCAGTTGTTTTTTAAATGATTTCGATTTACCATCGTAATGAGGGTACAAAAATCTATTAATCAAAGGTGGATAAATATATTTAACAGAAGATTGCTTGTTCATATTAAATTGAGCTAATTTAATTACTTGCTTCAAATTTTTAATTAAAGTCTTGATCATATGCAGTTTATTAGAAATATAAAATAGTTCATTTATATGTATCAAACTCTACCACTCTCTCAATTTAAATATGGGTATAGGGTTTCTTTATTAGTTCCAATTTCTTAAATAACCTTTTGCATTCGATTTCACGCCACGCTTTCTGCCCAAAGATCACCGTAATCAGAGATAAGATTCGACCATTACATATTTCTGGTGAAATCCCTCGCTGGTCAATATTGTGCACCATCTATATGATAATGGCCGAGTGATCTTCGCTGGTATCTTAATACAGCCGTTTTATGATAATTTAGCATAAAATTTTGATTTGAACTGTTGGGCAAACCGCTCGCTGATATATGTAGGCCGGCCATATAGATAAACATAATTATGTAAATCCAGATGCTAATGCAATGACATCCCCACACGCCGATGATGCGGTGCAGATGGAACACCTGATACCAGATACCAGGTTACAGGTTCCAGGTTCGAAGTTTGAGGCTCGAGGTTCCCACTCTTCGCTGGCTGCTCTTTTCCGCTGCGATGCGATGAAGGGGAAATTTATGAAGTTTATGACAAATATGATGACGGTCTAGGGCAAAGCTGGCCAGCACTTTGTTAAACGTCTTCGAAACTGAAAAACATTGCCATTGTCCGACTTGGCAGACGCACACACATTTTTGAATGAAAAACGAAAACAATGCCATTTACAAGACACTTAACGAGATGTCGAGTGAAAGCCAAAAGCTGTCCGTTCGTTGTTACTGTTTTCAGCCGGCGCAGAGATGGAAGCTGCACTGAGAAAATAAGCTAGCACAGGTGGTTATCAATCGGGTCAGGTTTTTCTTCTCCTGAAATTTAAAAGTATTTTTGAAGGACATACAGGTCGGAAAAACATACCATTAAATGTTCTTTAAACTAATAATAATTATGATTTACAAAATAATCCCATAATGCAACTCATACGGATTGGTTATTTACAATCTGTTATAGAAAATAAATGTTGAAACGATATATTCAGATATTTTTCCAAGATGGAAGTTATATTTTCTGGACTATGTGAGACGGTATAGATTATTTAGAGCTGATTTTTAATCTCGTTTTTCACCGTGTGGCTTGGGATCTCCTCGCGATTTGATGTGATGGCCATTCGCCGATGATGACGCCGCATGTGAGTTGCATGGAGTGGATTCGAGTGGTGCGGTGGTGCTGCGCCACTGGTGGAGCAGTGGAGTAGTGGAGTGGTGGAGCGGTGAGGCGGTGGAGTGGCCAAAGTGACGTGGCTTGTTTTGGCATACAAGTGCACTTGAGCCGAGTTTCGAGTCCAATCTAAAGAAGCACAAGTGAGCGTAGACTTTCGGTCTAGTGTCTCCCCATCCGAGGCTCGGATTGGGATCTTTTCTTTTCTCAACTCAACTCAACGCGACTCGGCTCTTTCTAATGACAGGCAAACAAACAGACCTGCAGATCCGCAGACAGCGGCTACTGCTCCCCACATACTTTCTCATGGATTTAGTCGAGAGGGGCCCCAAAAGAAATAAAAGATTTATGGCCAGCCATTCACCAATTGTTCAAAAACGTTTTGTGGTTGCAGGAGCTATTGGCACACGGGCGACAACTAGGACAAAACTGTTTTTGGTCACATGACTCAAATTAGAAATGCGCCTGGCATTTTCCATAATAAATGAAAATTTAAATGCGCGCACACAGCGAGAGAAATGGTTAGCGAATGATGGTGAAGGAGGAAGACTGCACTCGGAGAAAATGTGTCTTAATGTGCTAGTTTTAATAATAGGACATGAGACCTTAAATAGTTATTTAAATTACTAAGAAATGATAGTTTTCATTAAGTAGGTAATTTTGTTTATGCTGAATATTTATGTAAATGGCTTGGAAAGATAATCTTTTAAAACTATATTCTTATTTGACTAAACAACGTCCCATATAGGAAATTTTAAGCACATATCCATAGTATCCATTTAATTATAGCCTTTTTTAAATTCTTCAATATATTTTCTAATTTTTAGAATTCTTTTAGCTATTTTTTATATATTTATGATTTATAACCAAAATTAAAGTATATTAGTTTAAAATTTATTTATTATTATTATTTGTTAATTTATTTATTATTTATTTATTATTTGAAGTATATAATTCTTATATTCCTTAAAACAGAACATTTGTCTGAGTGTAGGGGTAAAACAGGTTAAATGGTTAACAAGGCAGCGAACAAACGAGACCGAGGACCCCGGCTAACAGGCAGGTATGCCATGGTATGGGTACGGTGTAGTGGAGAGTTAGCCTGGTAGTTGGGCATCCTCCTCCCCGAAAACACGGCTCCGAGTCCCAGTCGCAGTCCCAGTCCGATTCCGATTCCGAGTCCACAACCAAGAGCAAGACGCATGCGCGTTGACCGCCCGCTGAGCGTACACATTCTGAGAACTTTCCACTTCAATTAATAACTAATTTGATGTGTGCCGCACGGATCGCGGTGCATTTTATCGATTCGGACAGCGATCAGCATTTGGAGCAGGAACCCCGATCCCCGATCCCCGATTCGGTCCCTGCCCCCGTGAAAATGTCGGTGCTCCGGAGCACCTTAGATGTTTGCTCGCTCATTCGATTTGTGTTTGCCTGCAGTTATGTTACCAATCGAATTTGATTGAGAAGGGTCTATGCCGTATGTGACAGTGAATATATATTCGAGGATCTCGGCGGATCGCAGGGGAAGACGGGAGGCGTGAGAAGGCATTAGCATGAGAGATTATCTATTGAGATCCGATTTCTGGCTGCCGAGGACTTCCAGGTTACACGACTCGAAAACGGGACATCAATTCAAATATTTAATGCGATTTGGGGTCAGCTTTGATTGGACTTTCGAAGCGCATTAGTAATGAACGCTGTAATCGGGATATCCGTCTCAGGAGATAGGCTAATGAAGGAGCTGATAAACGCTAATATTTCCTGAAAATTTCCCCAAAATATGTTGGGCTTAGCTTTCAAATTATCATAGAAATTATTATCGTAAATAACTCTTTTCAATGCTTTCCCCATAATGGAAATTTTATTGAGAAGCGCACTCGCCTAATTGCTTGGTTTCATTAATTTTATGCATTAAAATAAAAGCGCCATACCGATTTCAGCATGGTTACACGACATTCAAAATATTCATCACGATTTCTAATTAAAATTGGGGACAGCTTTAATTGTTTATTCAAATCGCATAAAGACCACCAACATTTTAATAACCGCTTAAATAAACATTATAGAAAAGAGCCGCTGAAAATAAATTTGAGGAATTTTCGAAAAGTTTTTACCTTTATTTCCGGCATCGAAAATTAGATTAGAATGATCTCATTCATTTTTTTGTTGAATTAAATCAAACAAAATGTTTTTTATCATCTCATATTCGCATTTGGTTATCGTATGAATTACGACCAGCTTAGGTAATCTCGCTTAATTATCGTTCTTATGCTGATTGGAGAATTTAAGTCCGTATATCTTAATCCGCTCCACCTTTTTAAGCTCCAGTTGGATATGAGCATCAAGCAACCTTTTCGTTATACCCCAATTAATATTCGGTGTGCACCCAAATCTTCTCTAATTTTAATGAATTATGATCCCTCTGACATTGGCAATTGGCTCTCAACGAATTAAAGTTCCCAGAAGAGAACCACTCGGGATCTGATCGGTTTGGCATTTGATAATTATGGCTTATTGTAGTCGCCAGAATGGATGGACGTGGTGGTTCTTTTTGGTTCGATTGGGGCCGGGGAATGCATGTGGTATGTGGTTTCCCCGTTTTCGCTGCAGTCCGAGTACAATTTGCGGCGGTGGTGTTGAATTTGCTCGCACCGCCCGCCGCGTCGGGCAAAATAAATCACAGTCTAAATACCCAAAGCTGAAGTTTAGGCCCCTTTCCGCTCGTGTTTGTTGTGTTTTTCTTTTTCCTTTATTTTCACTTCAACTTTTTTGCACTGCAACACTTCAACAATAAATAACCAAGTCATATTTTTCACCTCCACTGTTGCGGCCTTTTCTGCTGTTGAGTCACTTCCTGGTTTTTGAACCCGGTCGAGGAGCACTGAGCACATTAACGAGCATATTACCTACTATCTTGCCGAGCGGGAGAAATATGCAAAATTGCTGACCGTCCAGCGTCTGCAGTCGAGAGCTGCAAATCATTAACATCTCTGGGGAGAAGAGAAGCAAACCGAAACCACCACGAACATATTTTGCACGTGACCTTATTTCCCCCGCACTGTCAGAATTGCTCAGATGCAGATGCGGACTCAAGGACTCAAGACCCTGGCTCAGAGTTAGAAAAGCTTTGGAAGCTGGATGCTGCACCGAGAACAATATCGCCAGGAAAAAGTCAGGGGATCTCAGCCAGAATTGCAATAATATATAAAAGCTATTATTATGGCCATGAAAAACTTTTCTATTCAAGGAAACTATTTTTAAAGTACTTAATAGTAATAATAATATTATAGAAACAAAATATGAATAACCTATAACCTATGATTTTTTGATATGAAATATTATTACCTATTATAAATTAAATAAATTATAAAATGTAATAAAAATATTATTTCTATTATAGGAAGGTCGTATTTAATCAAAAGAAGGCAATTATGATCGGATTTCGATACCTTTTTCTCTCTGTGCAAGATGATGGGATGCTGGGGTGTTTGGGGAGCTGGCTTGCGGTTGGGGCAACATCATTTTTCGATCACGTTTTAAGTGTCTTGCGCCTTCCTCGGAGTCGTAGTTTGGAGTTGGGAGTTTGGGGTTTGCAGTCTCGTCATCGTCGTCGTCGTCTCCTAGCCAAGTTAAATGATTTAAAACCAACAGCGAAAAATATCGTGCCAAGTGCTGCATATTGCACGTAGATCTAAGCCGTTCTTCCCCCTCTTACCCCTTTTTTCCCCTCGTGGCCCCTCTTGGCCACCTAAAATCTGCAGCTGAGGCGGCGGCAGTCAGTCACTCAATCCGTTAGACGGCGGAGGCCACGTAGCTGTGACTGCGCTGATTGCCGACTATCGATTGCACCGGGAGAAAAAAGGGGGAGACAGACAGGCAGCTGCTGGCGGCCCATTAACCAGAAATGGCCAGCAGAACCCTATTTAGTTACTCTCCATGGCCATAACTCGGCGCAGGCTCGATTGATTTTGATTGATTTGAGGCACCGCTGCGATCTGTCATTGACAAAAGTGGATAGTTGGCGGAAAAGTTGACAATAGCCATTGAAGAGCTCTGGGAGGAAATTATAATTAATTAATAACTTTAGGTTACTTAATAGGAAATATGGGAAGCTGTACTCTTTTTTTTTAATTTTTGGAGAGTACAAAAGCCTTGTCAAATTGCGGATATAAACAATTAAAACATAAGGCGGAAGCCCAGACTTTATGTATAGGTTAATCTCATTACAATTTCGTTCTTTGAAGTGATTATAAAAAAATCTTTAAGTTTTAAAGAAAAATTTGATTATCGACAGCGTCTAAGTATTTATCAATAAATAATATAAATTGTATTGTGGAATAAAGCCTCAAGCATCCTATCAATTTCTGTTTATCTCCGAAGTATTTATTCATCAAATTCAAGATATCCATTAATTTTTTAAAATATACTAAGCGCTTTTGTTGCACATTACTTTTTCAAGTGTACCTGCTCTCCCCGTCTAACGATCATTTTTTGTAAATTTTTGCCTCTGCGCTGACTAACGACAGTCGAAGAGCGCCTCACTCTGCATCCAGCACCCCCAACTCAAGGCCCCCGCCCTTCCGCCCTCCGCCGAGCGGCCCCTCCCCCTTTCGATAGCGGCAGCAGTGACTAAACTGCATTATCACGCCTCTCCATTGCATTATTGGCAGTCGGTCCCGCCACCCCCTTTATGATCCGTCGCTAGGTTAAGGTGAAAACAAGGCAGACCCGTCCCATCGCCCCGACTTGCCCCGTTCCTGCCCCTCTGGTTTCACGATCCCGAGCCGTCCATCGATCCTAACTACACACTCGGACCGCTAAGCAGGCAGAAAAATATATATCTGACAGATGCGATGCGCATACTTGCTACGATTCGCTGCGCTATTCACATTTAGGTGTCTACTTAAGCAAGAAATCAACGGAGCAACAACAGCAAGAAATATGGTAAAATACAACACGAATAACAACAACTATAAAAATGCTTGGAAGAAATCATCAAAAAGTTATACAACTCCAAGACAGGCTGGCATACTGGCATCTGACTATAAACCGCAAGTTAACCGAAAAAAATGACGTGGCAAATAAAACAGAGCGAAGCCTGAAATGTGGAAAGGGATATACTGCAAATAATAACTATATACATTTAAGAACTTTTGTTCTTTAGCTTTGAGTACAGGAACTGAGGTCAAACTAGTTTAGTTGATTTCTCTTATTAAAAAAATGTATCTAAAATTATGAATTTTTCCAAATTTTAAAGTTTATGTTTATGTTGAAAGAAATACTGAAGTTTATCAATATTAAAAATAACGTTAAATTGATACCTGACACTTTCTAATACATTCCATTAAATAAGGAAATAAAATAATATTAAAAACAGTAATTCTAATTGTCAGTAAAACTTTTTGGTGGTATGTTTTAATTATCCTAAAAGCTACAAGATCGTGAATATAATTTAATATATTCTCGTTAAATAATATAAATAAATAAAAGTATCTTATCGATAGACCTGATTTAATAGATAGAAAATAAATATACACGAAGCTCAGTGAGCTTTTCTCGCTGTGTAAAAGCCAACTGGACATTGAGATCCGCACCCAAGCTGGGGATTTCTTTCTGCTCTTCG
This sequence comes from Drosophila prostipennis, assembly GCA_037075205.1. Lineage (NCBI taxonomy): Eukaryota > Metazoa > Arthropoda > Insecta > Diptera > Drosophilidae > Drosophila > Drosophila prostipennis. Next base: position 50,286 of record JBAMCJ010004288.1, read on the forward strand.
GTTTTCATTGTGTGGTGTGAATGTTATGGAAATTTGTTAAGTTCTGCATACAGACAAACAAGATTTGCACGAAACTTTTTGGGAATGGCGGCGATAAGGGGGGTGTTATATAGGGGTAAGGGATGGGGGACATAACCAGCGTGTACATGTGAAGTTTCTTTTCGATTTTCACACCAAAACAACAAAATGTGCCACAAAAGCTGGGCTGCTTTTTTCATCCAGCGTTTCTCCGCCTGGAGTTGGTCACATGTGACAGCTTTATTGGATTCCGATTCCAGAGAGCTATTTAACTAACTGAGGAGAATGCTGCGAAAATGATTTGTCAGCCGTGAAGGGGAAAATGCGAGGGGCCAGCAGGTATCCGCCTAATGCATTTTGCCGTTCAATAAGTTGGATTTAAGTTTCCTTTTGGTTGATTACAATTGGTTTAGCCAGCTGCTGATTGATTGAGTGATTGAGGGAATGGGGGGTTTCGGCAGGGGCAAATCTCCAGTCGATGGATATAAGTGGAGTTGATGAGACAAAGTCCTTTACTTCGAGTGCCTTCAAGTGTTTAGCTAAAAATTTTATTTGTTTGCGATTCCGACTTCAAGTGGATAATGGTCAAGAAGAAGAAGAATCTGATATTGATTTGGAGTAAGGATCGAGATGGTTATGAAAGGTGGGCAAAGGATTAAGTTGGAGGTGGCAAAGGAAAGGATCATTAAGAATCTGAAGATCGTTTAAGCATTCACATTGAACGCCTTGGTCTCCAAGATAAGTGGATAATGTGGGAGTCTGGATATTTTGCTATTGATTTCCGAACTTTAATTCACACTCAGCTGGGCAACTTGAGAATTATTCAGAGGACTTTTAATGCCTAAAATTGGTCGATACATCGGAAGACAAGTGGTATTGGGTGATTGACAACCCACAGACTTAATTTAACAAAAGATTATTCAATTTGAAAGGTTTTACATAATGTAATTTGAATGTAACTCCATTATTAATCCAGGCATTCCAATGCAAAACAAAATATTAATTGAGTCCTCAATCTTAGTAATATTTTGATCCCTTTACTTTTCGCAAGCACCAAAACTTGCCTCGTCATGTTGGTAATTTTACTGCAAAATTTGCCTAAAAGTGAATTTAATTATTCCTTGAGTTTCATTCCTTGAGAATCATTTTGTAGAATGTTTTAAGCACTCAATCGTCGGTTTGTATGATTTAATTCATTTATGTACTGCCAACGAGTTGCCCAACCACACATAATTTAATTTAATTCAGCTTGATACCTCGACCCCCTGCTAATTTGAGGTTTTTCCTCAATCAACTTTCGGTGACCTCCGCTGGCATTGTTCACACTTAACCGAAAAAAAGAGAACCAAGAAACCGACAACTCCCGACGGCTCGTCCTTCAAGGCTGTTAAAACAATTTACACCTCCCCCCGCCGACCCTCCGCGAGCTTTCGCATAACTCTTCGATCCGCTTAACGATCGTCGTCCCTTTTGGCTGGATCTCCCTTACCGTTCGGCTTTCGTCTCTCGTTTTTCGGATTTCTGATTTCGACTGGCAGCAACGGCAGCAACTTAATCGACATCGTTTTCACATTGTCAATTGTCTTCTGGCCACTCTGCATGTCTCGCAACCTTCGCCTTCGACCAACAAAGGCATCCCAATCCCAATCCCAATCCCAATCCCAGTCCAATCCATTCCCTCCCAGTCCCATCGCATCCCAAAAGGCATCTCCTCAACTTGAGTTGCGCCTGTCTCTCTGGGCCTCTCGACTTCCTGTCAAAGTTCAACAAACCGCCCCGGCAAACCGACAAAAAAGCTGAAACCCAGCTCACTATAATTGCAGCCTGCATGTGTGCGAGTGGAAAAAGGCGAGCAGCAGCCCATGGATCGGGCTAAGATTCAGATTCAGCCTATGCTGGAGATCTGCAGCAGGAGCTGCACTGAGAAGAAATATTACCAGCTTTGAGCATAAGATATATAATACCTTTCTTGATGTAAGGATATGCAGTTTGTTTAAATATATATACAATGAAATAATTTGCTTAAATGAATTAAGTTATGTTATGTAAATGAGATTGATTTTGACGCATAAGTATATAAGATTTTTATAAAATGTTTTTAGCAATATGTGATAACAACTTACTACTTAAAGAATAATAAAAACCGAAAATTGCAAATCAATACTATGTAGGAAGATTACAAATTATTTTAGGACTAGTAAATTATTAGTAATATTTATATTAATTAAAAATTAATTTTTAGTTTATTTAAATTTATTTTTAAATCAAGTTTAAAACCAGTAACTTGTCAATTTTTCCTCTGTAAAATGGCAACAGGAACAGCAGCCGCCGTTGGCTCTCTGCCTACGTTTCGTTAATATTTTTGCAAATTTTTTTAACCTCCACTTGGCCAGCTCCTGCGGGGGAGGGTGCGGTGTAGCGGGAGGGGACTGTGGCATGCAACACTACCAAAAACGTACGTACAACGATCGTTGCAAAGAGAAGCTTAAAAAAAACAAAACAAAATCTCTGCCTGGGTCGCCACCATCATCCATTGCATGTGTACGCAGACTAAACCAGTTTGCAGCTAACCAGCTCCTCATTCACCCGGTACAGTGAATACTAATCAAGAAGTTTAATTAAATTTAAAGTTCTTCTATTTTAGAATATTAACATCATCAAGAAAATTAAAAAAAATACCAATTACTTACATTTGCTTACAATTACTTAATATTATTATATTATTATTTTTAATATGTGAATTTAAAAAATGTAATTTTACAAATTTTTGGTAGATAAAATAGTAGAAGAATTAAGATAAACAACATTTATTCTTAATTTGTGAATACATTAAATGAATTAGATATAGTATATGGTTAAAATAGTCAAGAAATTAAGTTAAGTTAGAACAAAAAGATATAATCTTGAAAATATTTAAGGATTGCAATGCTCAGAAATATATTAATAAAACTAACAATACTTTTAGATCCCCCAAAAGACTAAAACGTTTTTTACAAATTTACTGGAGCTTGAACAAATATCGACAGTTTGCTATTTTTCAATATTTCATTTTGGTTTTCCCTTCATAACATCGATATTATCGAGTCGATATTGTCAAAATATCGAAAATATCGATCATTTTCAAGCTCCAGTTTGGAATTAAATTTAAAGGTTCAACAATGTGCAGTTTAAGCCGTTTTCACTGTGGCCAACTTGGTGAACGGTTGATCGCGTTTGCTGCCCAACTGCTGGCCTTTTTCTCCTCGGCGAGTGTGTGCTCCTCGGTGCTGTTGCTGTTGTGATCGATTGCTGTTTGAGCATGCAAATGTGTAAAGACGCCTCCGCCACCAAAAACCAGAGGAAGAAACCGGCTAACTCGAGTTGGCCCGCGCTTCGGATGGAGCTCGAAAATCGGAGAGCCAGAATGCACAGAGCCCAGAAACCAAAAAAGCGAAACAGCAGAACGGCAAAACAGCAAAACAGCGAAACAGAAACGTGTCCAGCTGCAGCGACAAAATGCTAAATATATTTGTAAGTTCTCTGTTTGACGATCAACTGGCATTGATTTTTGCAGCTTTTTGCGGCCCCTCCGTTGGCGAGGATCGTGAGATGCTGGTCGCTGATTTTTGATGAATTTATTAAGATTTTCTTCGTGGCGAAAAGCGCTGACTTCGGCTGGCTCTAATGAGTTAAGTTGAAAAGTTGAAGAGTGGAAAAGTAACCTTACCTGAAGGCAACAAATCAACGCCTTAACGCCTGATCTATGATTAGTGTCAAGCGGAGTTTTGGGTTTTGGGCAGGGTCAACCGCAGGTTCTGGCCATTGATATATGGCCCTTTCTCGCTCGTCGTCTTTCGACCGCGACCGCACAATTTCGTGTTTATCCCCGATGTTTATAATTTTTTTGTTCCGCCATCGATCTTGGCCGCAAGTCCTTTTTACCTGGCCCTAAAGGACACCACAAATTTCCAGGCAATTGGCCGTGCCTAACAATGGCCCAATGGCCTTCACGTCCCATGGGGTCTCGCCCTAAGGAAAAAACTGAGGACTATGGCAGGAATCCTGCCAGGCATTTCGAAATGGGTCCCAGATACACGTCTACGTATGGGTATATAGTCAAAGTCACAGCACGGCGGCAGATGTTGTCCTTTTTTCCTCCTCCTTGCCGTCCAAACAGGACGATTCACTGGACTGGGTTAACGTGACCTTCTCGCCTTGACAGCTGCCTCAAAAAGGTACAAAAACCTTTGAGCGGAGGCAATTTTCTTGGCCTGCATTTCCCTCTTTTGTTACGCAAAAAATAGCAGAGGAGAAAACGTTTGTTTACCCAAAACACACACAAAGTGTGTGGAAAATTGGAAAATTGTCTGTGCAATTGTAAGGCTTTCGTCTTTCATTTCCCTGGCCGTGTGTTTGTGTTTTGTACGCATTCGAGATTTATTTTGATCGATCGTTTCTACGGCTTAGGAACTCTTTATGCTGCCTTTCCCTTGTTTATCCGGAGACAGTCTTAATATTGGTCGTTTACTTTCTAAGGGGATAAATACCTCACAAATAGTTCCACAAAATTGCACATGTCCACACACGGAGACACGGAGAAAATGGCCTAAGGACTGCTTTTGAATATTATTCCGAGTTCTGAGCTCCGAGTTCTGTAGTTCTGTAGTTCTCATGACAATCCAGGTGGGCTGAGCTATTGCTGACAAGCTAAATGGCCAACTACTGTGGCCCACTTGGCCAGAACTGAATTCAGTAAAGTGGAAGGATGTGGCTGCATCTGTTTTGATTGTTCCCTGACACGCAATTGAGGAGAGGAAGGGAAAGGTCCGAGTGGAACACCCACATGAGAGCAGGAAACGAACATTCCCATAGGTCGGGAAATTAATTAGAATTTTCTGTGTATAATGGTAGGCAATATGTGGGAACGAGGTTACAAACGGAGAGTAAATATGACCTACACCTCTGAAAAGGGATTAAAATTCTTAAAAGTATGTGAAGCATCTAAATACTTTCAACAGAATATTGTGGGATTTTTAAAGGTAAAGTTACATTAATCCTAACCAATGTAGATTTGAAACGATGTGCAAATGTGTAACACTACTATAAGTTAAGTGTGATTTTCTTAACCACTTTTGTTTAATAAATTACCAAAATGGTTTATATTTCCATTCACCCATCAACTTTTATAATGCCCATAGAAAACTTTTTATATGCCCAAACAAGCACCTTTATACGAATTTTCCAATCTTTTCCCCATTTTATCCTTCCCATTCTGAAGCTCCATGCAAGCCAAAAGCGATTCGAATCTCATCTGGTATGATCCGATTTCGATAAGATATTGCGCCACATAGTGAAACAGATCGTGTTGGCAAGATTTTATGGATCCTCTCTGCTCGGCGGCTTTAATTTTGTAATTACTATAATACACAACCCCACGAGCTCTTCGCTTTCTCAGGGGCAGGGGCTCCTTTCGATTTGGAGTCATAGCTGGGTGTAAACGACTGGCATCCTTAACGGCTTTCAGTGCTCAAACAACTGCGGGGCACAAATCGAAAAAAAACAAAGTACTAAGCCTTCGCATGGGGAAAAAGTGCAGAGGAAGGGGATGAGACTGCCAAAGAGAAAGAGAGAACATGATTGAAAACTAACTGCTGCTGTTCACTTATAATATTACATTTCTCGGTGATCATCAGGGTTCTCCACTCGAAAAAAATATTTTTAATATAAGCATAAGATTATAAAGTATCAATAGCAATTTCCTTTTATTTATTCTTTTATATTTATAAATGTAAATAATACTAGAAATTAATGATAATACAGATTCGATTTTCTTACATAAATATTATTAAAATAGTTGGTATTTAATGAAGGTAAGGTATGCTAACCACCATTTTTCAATCTTAAGATATAAAACAGTCCGAATATATTTTATAATATTATTTATTTAACTTCAACTTTTCTCAGCTCGATAAATCTGCGTAAAACTCCCAAGAGACTTTCCTTTTTTGAAGTGTGCCACGGGGTGTGTGTCTCGGCTAAAGCGCATCGTTTTACTTAAAATAATTATGGAAAATGCCAAGTTAAATGAGGGAAACTGGCAGGGGGAGTGAGTGAGTGATCGGGGGAGCTGCTTCCTTTTTACCTACGCGCATGGGCATGGTCATGGTCATGGCCAATGAGCTAGGATGGAAAACAACAAGATCATAATAAATAATAACCAGGCTGAGCTCAGCTGCGTTAGTTGCGGGATTGGGATTCCTCGGGGAGCCGAGGTTCGAGGGGCGCGGCAGTGGTAACAAGCGCTAATTATCGACAACAAGCTAAAACAGCGGCCTACAATTACGCAGCAACGCCAGCTGAGGCGGCCGAAGAAGTAGCAGAGAAGTGCACTGGGAAAAATAATAATAGACCGACAATTTTTTAAAATTATTTCCATGTCAAAAAATACACAATATTTACTTACATAGTTGTAGTTTTTATAAGTTGTACATTAAGATTAATGTTAAATGGGACTTAATAAAAACGTTTACAAATTCTTACTTAAAACAAGAAAGGAAGCTAGCTTCGGCCAGCCGAAGCTTATATACCCTTGCAGATAATTCCTATTAATGACTAATTTTCCGATCGTTCCTATGGCGAAATTCGAAAACATTTAAAAAGACTCATATCCCAGAGTAGAAGAGAATACAATAAAAGTCAACGAAGCAATAATTTATTTCCTATTATATTTCCATTAATTTTCCGATCGTTCCTATGGCAGCTATATGATATAGTCGTCCGATTTTGAAAAAAATTTATTCGAAATTCAGGATTAGATAAAAAATGGCATTTCCAAAAGTAGGAGGTTCTAGGTTCAAAAACACCCAAGATATAATTTTTTTTCATTTTTTTTCATTTTTTTTCCGATTATTCCTATGGGAGCTATATGATATAGTTGTCCGATCCGGCTCGTTCCGACTTAAATACTACCTGCAACAGAAAGAAGTCTTTTGGGAAAGTTTTAGCCCGATAGCTTTAAAACTGAGAGACTAGTTTGCGTAGAAACAGACAGACGGACGGACAGACGGACAGACGGACAGACGGACATGGCTAGATCGACTCGTCTAGTTATGCTGATCAAGAATATATATACTTTATGGGGTCGGAAACGTCTCCTTCACTGCGTTGCAAACTTCTGACTGAAATCATAATACCCTCTGCAAGGGTATAATAATCATTATTAATTTTTCTCTGTGCATGAGAGCCCTACGCAACGATCTTGGCTAGAAAATTAGTATGGGGGATGGAAAAGGGGGAGTTGCGGGGTGGGAAAGCGCAGCGCGGATGCAGCAACTGCCATAGCCATTAAAATTTACACAGGCAACGCAGCAGCAGCAACTTCACTGCAGCAGCAACTGCAACTGCAACAGCAACATCAGCGACTGCAGCATTTTTGCCTTCGTCTTCGCCGTCCTCGTCATCATCGTTGTCGGTATTCATCGCTGGCCTTTCTCCCATTTGGCGCAAACTTGTTAACTTCTTGGCATGGATGGTCATCATGCAAGCCTGGCCAGCAGGAGACGCAGAAAGAGACGGGGCGACAGTGTGAGAAAGAGACGGTGCGAAAAGAGTGTGTGTGCGCACAGCATATGCATGCAACGCAGGCCAAAAAGGAGGCAAGTTGGCGAATTCGAAATGCCCTCGGAAATACAAGTGCACAATAATATTTATGATAGCTAATAGACGAAAAAGAAAAATGTTGATAGATACAAGCAAATTAATTGTGTCTTCAAAATAAATAAAACCCTTATTATCTTAAAGATGTTAATTAGAGTTCCAATTAAAATGAAGTAAAGATGCATGCTTGGGCAATTAAAAAATGGTTTGTGGATAGTGAGCTTTCTTAAAACTCTTAACTTGAAACTCATATTGTATAATGTAAATTGAAGAAAATATATTAACAGAAATAGTCACACCTTTCTTACATAGTTTGGTATGTCGTCCATGATATTGAGAATTTATTACTAACAAGAAAAAGTTTTTATTTAGACAAATTGTTTGAGGGCTAACAAATACAGCTCCTTTTATCTTAAGTTCTTATAGAAAGCAGACCTGCAGTACACCTAACAAAGGCCTTTCTTTTTATTACTTTTATATTTAAACTTAGATGTTTTTATAGTATTGTTTAAGTCTCCATGACTACGATCAAACGGAGCTTAGAAGGAATGTTGATTAGCCATTTGGCTGGTTACCGGTACCTTTGCTGGTGTTTTTATTGAGCTAGAACTCGAGAACTTCCTATCTCATTTTATGCTCCACGTTTATCCCACCGGAGCGGCTTATCCCACATACCTGGGGAAGGATCCCTGAAATGAACCATCAAATGCGGGGCCAGCCAATTATCGAGTTAGCCAGTGCCAGTGCCACCAGCATCTGTTCTCTTTCACTTTAATTTACACTGCCCAGGCGGAATCCCTCAAAATGCCCCTCAAAGTCTCCTTCCCTTCCCCTTTCACCGCCCTCGATTCGCATTATCCCAGCGCTGGCTGAACTTTACGATCAACTGTTCTGGTATAATCAATATACCCCATCAACATATCAGGTGTATAACAAGCAGCCGCGGGTCTGTCGCTGCGGCTTCTGCTGTATTGGTTGCAATTTATAGGCGCAGGATCGCTTACAAGCCAACGAGTTGGTAACACAAACCGGCGGCACTCTTGGCCAGTTATATGTGCTTGTTGTTGCTGTTGTTGTTGTTACTGTTACCCTGGCCAGGGTTGTTGTTGCTAGTTGCTGGTTGTTCGTTGGCTGTTGCATGGGCGCTGATTTTTATGCTCTGACTTGCGGCGAGTGAGGACTTTCAACGCAACGGCCGAAGACGGAAGACTGGAGACTGAAGACTGAAGACTGGTACCGAGACTGGGCGTTAACTGCGAAGTAATTGCGTTTCGGCTATGCAAGTACATAAATTGGATTTGAAATATGTACACATGTTGATGGATTCCTCTCCAGCGAGCCCGTGCTGTGGGTACCTGACTCGATTCTGCACCACGAGAAACAATCAGCAGCCAAAAGAAATGGTCAAATTGGTTGCACCTTTTTGTGGTTGAATATTTAGAATAAGAAAATTGTAATTCGATTTATGAAAACTACTTTGATTTTATACTGCATTACTATAAATATAATATAAATTGTTTCTTCTAATATTATCATGATTTAGTTATCTAATTCTATTCTTGGAATTTCTATAATAATTCCTATAATTCCTATATAGATATTTAAAAGTAATTTCCTTAGTTTCTCTAAGTGTGGGCCCTCAAGTCGGCTTGGGTTTTTAGCATCCATCCTGTCTTGGGACTGCCGCTGAGATGGAAAGGAGAACGAGCGGCAAACGGCGAACCATTTGTCTTTTGATAATTATCATTTCACTATGATAGCATCAATTTTGAGGAAAACATTTGATGATTTCTGCTGCGTGTGTCGGTCGTTAACGAGGCCCAAAGATCGGCTGACTCCGGGGCAGCTGCAATGCCGATAAGTAAATACTTGCCTGCAAAACGGTAGCCATAACAAGTGGTTTGCCGACAAGGCCGTAGGAGAGTTGCACAAGATGGAAAATATGCCCGATCATCATCGATTGCAGATGCCTTGGCGAGCAGCCGAGCGGGGAACTTTTCAGGATTCTGATTGCTGCGGTGGATCTAATCGATGCAGGCAGCCATTTCGAATTAAATGGTAAGTAAATGATAAATTAGACAAACTTCTTGGCGAGAAAAATCGATCATATTTCAATATTAAAATGTTGCAGTTTCCACCCACATATGAAATAAAATGTAATTGAATGGAATTATGCGTTTACATCTAGGGTCTCAAGAATTCCCCTACTAAGCCAGTCCCTAACTCGGCCTGAAAAGTTATTATGACCAATACTTGTGCTGAAGAAGATAGGTCATTTAAATTTCAATTCTTTTTAAATTATTTTCCTTTACTTCTTTATAACAAAACAAGAGAGAACGCTATAGTCGTGTGCCCCGACTATCAGATACCCGTTACTCAGCCAAATGGAGTGCAAGGGAGATGGAGATATAAAACTTTGATCGCGCATAACTTTTTAAAGAATGGTCCGGTTTGAAAAATTCGATAAGTATTGATAAAGACAATAAAACTGCATTATTACTTTTGCACGAATACAATATACCCTTTTACTCTACGAGTAAAATACGGCTTATCAAATATTCATATAACTATTACTAAGGAACATGACTGTAAAACTGTAAAAGCGGTAGACTTTCATACAGGGTATGTTTGATATTTGTATCGGCTAAGGACGTTTATGAAAGGCTTTATTTATCCAGAAACGGAATAAAATTGTAGCATACCACAAGGGGGACTTGGATAATTTAGTAATATCTACATCGTGATTTAAGAATTTTAAATAAACCAAAGTTTCCCTTGTAAACTTAAAAAACGTGTTATATTGTCAGGATTACGTTAGTGTTAATCCCCACATTATACCCAAAATTTGTTGGGCTCACAGATGCAAGTACTGATCCAAGGGAGAAGTTACATTTTTAGATTAATATAATATTAGTTGGAAAAAATTTCAACAAATTCTTCCTCTCCAGATTAGTGTTGCATAGATTTCGCCACATTTAAATTTACCATTGTACATGGAACAATCAAAAGATGAGGGATCTCTAAACTCTTAATCTAATAACGGTTTACTGGGAATATATATTCGATTTGTTTTAGAAGTCAATATTTAATTTCCTAATTTGCATTATTCAATTATAGTGTTGCCTACTTTCAGTTGTTTGTCAAAAAGTTTATTAGTTCGACTGTCAAAGAATAGGTAGCGCTGTATCCACATTAAACTAAGCAGTATTTTTTTTTAATACTGTATGTCCAAATATATATTTTGTACCGACCCCATAGGTACAAAAATTATAAACTAAATTATTGCGTGGTAGATCTTTTACTTTATGTCCATATATTACGTAATACCATTTTCGTTGATTTTCGACGATTTTTGAAAATTTTTTCCATTTAAGCGATACATAACTTTAGTTGTCTCGCAAAAAAATAGGTTTATTAGTTCGGCTACCAAATAATAGGTAGCGCTGAGTGAGACAGTATTTTTAGTGTATAGTAATTGAGTCTAGAACTGTATATTGAATGTCCAAATATATATTTTGTACCGTACCAATACACTTCACCTTAGGTACAGAAATTATAAGCTAAATTATTGCATGGTAGATCTTTTACTTTATGCGCAGTTTAACAATAACATTGAAGATGTTCATACGTAATAACATTTTCGTTGTTTTTTGAGGATTTTTTTTAATATTTTAATTTTGAATTTCCATATTAGCGATGCATACTTTTAGTTGACTGACTTTATTAGTTCGGCTACCAAATAATAGGTGGCGGTGTTTTTTTTTGAATTAGGCAGTATTTTTTTTAATACTGTATATCCATATATATATTTTGTACCGACCCGAACACTTCACCTTAGGTACAAAAATTATAAAGCAAATGTTTGCGTTGTAGATCTTCTACTTTATGTGTAATGTAGCCATAACTTTGGGACTGTCCATATATTACGTAATAACATTTTCGTGGATTTCCGACGATTTTTTTTTAATTTCTATTTAAGCGATGCATAACTTTAGTTGTCTGACAAAAAAATAGGTTTACTACTTCGGCTACCAAATAATAGGTAGCGCTGAGTGAGACAGTATTTTTAGTGTATTGTAATGGAGTCTAGAACTGTATATTGAATGTCCAAATATATATACCGTACCAATACACTTCACCTTAGGTACATAAATGATAAGTTAAATTATTGCATGTAGATCTTTTACTTTATGCGCAGTTTAACAATAACATTGAAGATGTTCATACGTAATAACATTTTCGTTGTTTTTTTAAGGATTTTTTTTAATTTTCTAATTTTGAATTTGCATATTAGCGATGCATACTTTTAGTTGTCGTACTTTATTAGTTTGGCTACCAAATAATAGGTGGCGCTGTATTTATTTTGAATGAGTCAGTATTTTTTGTAAAGGAGTCTAAAACTGTACATTTTTAACGAAACTACGCCGTCCAAATAAATCTTTTTTCTGTACCCATAAATGGGTACTTGTCTACACTTCACCTTAGGTACGAAAAATATAAACAAAATTATTTGTTGCAGGATCTTCAACTTTATGCGTTCAAACTTGCGTGAGAGGAAAATAACGAGAACTGAGATTTTCATCTCCCTCGCACTTCCTTTAGCTGAGTAAGAAATTTGTATATATATTTAACGAAATAATTCAACGAAAAATATATTCTTTCCAACACGTCCTAGTCAGACACGTACCACGATCCTTATCCTTGATAAAACGACTCTAAAACTGTAGCGGACAAAATACAATATTAGCTTGGACAAAAACCCTTTTTATACCCTTGCAGAGCGTATAATGATTACAGTCAGAAGTACGTACCACGATCCTTATCCTTGATATAATGACTCTAAAACTGTGGCGGACAAAATACAATATTAGCTTGGACAAGAACCGTTTTTTATACCCTTGCAGAGCGTAACACGATCCTTATCCTTGATAAAATGACTCTAAAACTGTGGCGGGAAAAATACAATAATAGCTTGGACAAGAACCGTTTTTATACCCTTGCAGAGCGTATAATGATTTCAATCAGAAGTTTGCAACGCAGTGAACGAGCCTCAGTGAAGTATATATACTCGTATTCTTGATCAGCAGATCAGACTAATCGATCTACCAATGTCCGTCCGTCTGTCCGTTTCTATGCAAACTAGTCTCTCGGTTTTTAAGCTATTGGGTTGAAACTTAACCAAAAGTTTTCTTTCTATTGCAGGTAGTATATAAGTCGGAACCGCTGGACCGGGCAACTACACTGGTCGGTATAATTATTTTGACAGATTTGAATGTTAACTGTACTCACATTTATAACTTTTAATATAAAATTTTGGCACCTATAGAAAGAGCACTTCAATTCCGTTTAAATTACACAAAAATGTTCTTATGATTTTTTGAATGGAACGATCTCAGTAAATTTTTGTATGAAAATGAGGAAAAAGCGGCTAAAATTGTCATTTTTAGCTATTTTCAAAAAATCATAAAAAATACAAGGAAAAATATTTTGCAATTTTTTTTTTTGCAGTTATTATTAATTTTGATTGGAGAAAAACTTTGCATAAAAACATTTTTGTTTTAAGCCCCAGGAAAAAAGTTGAAAATTCGACTTTCAAAATAAATTGTCTAATTTTCTAACATTTTAAAGGGTGCTTAATGGGTTAAGAACATTGTTGTGTCATTTAAACGGAATTGAAGTGCTCTTTCTATAGGTGTCAAAATGTTTCTATTATAAGTTCAAAATATGAGTAAATTTCACTTTAAAATCTGTCAAAATAATTATGCCGACTAGTGTATATCTTATAGCTCCCATTTGAAGAATCGGAAAAAAAACGTAAGGAAATTCTAGCTTCGGTGTTGTTTTAAATAGTACCTTCTACTCTTGGGAATATTATTTTTTAAATACTTGTGAGTTGTGAAATAAATTTTTTAAAAATCGGATCACTATATCATATAGCTGCCATAGGAACGGTCGGAAAATTAGGAAAAACAATTATATCTTTCTTGATTTTTATTACATTCTCTTCTTGTCTGGGATATAGCTTTTATTTAACATTTCAAAATATGAAATTAAATTAAACTAGGACGTCTAGTTATATATCTGCCATAGGAAGGATCAAAAAATGATTGCCAAAATAATATGAAATAAGCCAACATTTTGATTGTTGTAACACATACGCAAGTGAGCCTAAATTTAATGATTTTGTAAGTTAATAGAAATGATCTGCAAGGGTGTAAGCTTCGGCTGTCTGAAGCTAACTTTTCTTAAATTCGCTGTACTTGATCACCGTTTCCTTTTATCAGAAAATATGAATTCCACTTAAATTTCCAATAAATTCGGAAACAAAGCCCCGACATTTAAATATGAATATTTTAGAGCACATATTTCGCTGGCCAGAGTCTCACGTGGCCATCAGTCTAATTGACTTCCTTTTCGCAGAACAGTCAGACCCTCAATTGCTCCATATTTCATGACCAAAAATTAACCAATAAAACAAAGGAGAAAAAAGCAACAAATGATATCACAAAGCTGCCACACAAGGACACACACAATGGCACACGCGGACGAAATGTACGACTTTTCCCAATAGCCCAAGCTATAACATATAAAAACCCACCCGCAACAATAACAGCAGCAATTTCCTCACAGCCCAACGGTACGTATGCGCAATGTGTGTGCTCCTGTTTGTTTGCCAACCTGAACATGTGTAGCTATCTGTAACTGCGTGAGGGGTTGGAGAGGGGGCGGTGAGGGGGCGGGGGCAGGGCCAACACATGCAAAACACAGCAATAGAACCAACAACAACAATGGCAAACGCATGTAGTAGATGTCAGAGATATCGAAAAAGATACAGGGCAGTTTGAGTCTACAGAGAAAGAATATCAGCCACATTTGTGATCAATTGATCGCAATTTACTAACAAAAATTAAGTTAAAAAATAATAACTTAAGCAAAGTATTTAAAAACAATTAAAATGTTGTTCATTTATTATGTACTATGGATATAATTACAAATATTAAGTTTTTTAAATATTTTATTAATGCATTATTATTTAAATAATTAAATTAAATATTACATTTTTATAGCTAAAATTAAGATGATTTAGAATTTCAATATTTTAGTAATAAACTTTAGATTTTTCTCTAGCCAAATGTTTAGTTTTCTGTGCAGGAGGGACACCGAGAGATATACATTTCAAAATTTATTTATTTACATTGACATTTTGTGCTACTTGTGCACTTTTCCCCCCGCAACCCGCTCACTTCCAAATTGTTCACTTGAAAAACTGCCAACAAAGCTCTAAGCGGTCCACTTTCCCCGGCCCCTATTGTCCCCCTACCCCACCCTCCCCTCCACAACCCTCGCCCACTTTCAATTCCAGCAAGAAACAGAGACGACAATGTATAATATATTGACTCAACGGAAAATACGGACATTGTCATAGCAACCGGAAGAGGTAGGAGAATAAGCAACCGGGAGGATGGCGAGTCACAAGGACAAAGGACCCCAAGGCGGAAGAAGTCGGGTCAAGGGAGAGTTTATTTCCGCAACCGAAGTGAGCCGAAAAGGAAGGATGGTGGAAAAGGTAGGGCCCAGGCTACAGGTAAGGGTTCCGGGAAGGTAACGCAAGGAAGCCAGCGGGAACTGGGGATTTATAGACTGCTGCGGAAATGTTCTGGTATCAACGGTTCGAGTGGGGCCCTATGCCCATATAAATAATCGAATTAATCCCGGAAAGCTGGAAACTAGAAGCATATGTAAATCCATTGGAGTTTGAACCAAGATCTACTTGAATAATTGGAATTTCTTTACTGATAAAATAAAATACATTGGATGGCTAGAATGTATGGCCTTTCTTACATAAAATATAGAATTATACATACAAGCAGGTTTGGAAATTTTAAAAAATGTATAGGTATTGGCACATCAAATATAATTATTCAAAATGTTGTTCGAAAGTTAGGTTTTAAGTGAACGTTTTAAGAAAAATAATGAATACTTTAAAAATATTTATACTTCAGTGTAATATTAGAAAAAAAAAGTATTAAAAACTCCACCTGTTAAGAACTTATCCCCTTGAATGAGGCATAAAGAGTCTTCAATTGAACGTAACTACCGGTGTTTTCCGATGGGATGACATGATAAGAAGGGTGGAAGTCGAGGAAATGGTGGGAGGTCAGCCGATTGAAGCGCACAAATGTTTGCAAATGCTAAACATGCCCGTATTTTGTATATGTATTTACAAATTTGATATTTACAAGCCCTTCGAAAGCAGCTCCCCACCTTCCAGTAGCCCCTTAGCCCTTCTATTCTCTTTTTACCCGTTTCTGTCTTCTAAGCAAGGTTCTTCGTTTGACGGTGCCAGCAACAAATATTCAAGAGTTCACTTAACAGTTTTATTTGTCTTTGGAAAACTTTTGTTCCCGCCTCCCTTCGCTTTTCTTCCCAACTCAAGCCCCACACATACACATACTCGAATGATTTCAAAGGAAAGAATGTGTGTGACGAGGCGGTGGTAGTTCTAACAGCCGTATGCAAAATAATAGTAGTTTTTAAGGTGGATATGTGAAACTAAACAATGTGCAGATTTGCAAATATATACACGCAAAAAAAAAACTTGAGAAAATTAACCAATGTAATTGTCAAACGTACCCAACCACAAAAATTTACAATTCTATCAATTTAGTTACTTTACTTTCACAACAAGAAAGGAAGCTAGCTTCGGCCAGCCGAAGCTTATATACCCTTGCAGATCATTCCTATTAATCACTAATTTTCCGATTGTTCCTATGGCAGCTATATGATATAGTTGTCCGATTTTGAAAAAATTTTATTCGAAATTCAGAATTAGATAAAAAATGGCATTTTCAAAAGTAGGAGGTTCTAGGTTCAAAAACACACAAGATATAATTTTTTTACATTTTTTTGCCACGATTATTCCTATGGGAGCTATATGATATAGTTGTCCGATCCGGCTCGTTCCGACTTATATACTACCTGCAATAGATATAAGACTTTTGGGAAAGTTTTAGCCCGATAGCTTAAAAACTGAGAGACTAGTTTGCGTAGAAACGGACGGACAGACGGACAGACGGACGGACAGACGGACGGACAGACGGACAGACGGACATGGCTAGATCGACTCGTCTAGTCATGCTGATCAAGAATATATATACTTTATGGGGTCTGAAACGTCTCCTTCACTGCGTTGCAAACTTCTGACTGAAATCATAATACCCTCTGCAAGGGTATAACAACAAATACAGACAATTAGCAAAGACACACACCCAAAGCAAAAACAAAATACACGGTAACTATTTTTTATAGTTACGTAACTATCCGTATAGGTCAATTTTACCAATCAAATTTTGTTGTGTGTAGTTAATAAATATTTTCCATTAGTTCAACCATTCAAAAAAATCTCCTTCTATGATAAAAAGTAGCAGAGCCTTTTAAAAATATAAAGAATTTTATCAAAAATTAGTTTCTAAATATAATTGTTAGTACTAAAAAATTACATTTTAAAAATGATACGTTATTTTTCTTTCATCTTTTATTCAATACCAAAACTTATGTGGATGTTTTTGTGTCGATATTTTTCACTTTAACCGCACCTGTATGAAATTATCGCCATTTAATATTCAAATTTAGATATCAATCCAAGTTTAGATTTGAAACTAGTTTTCCGAGCACAACTGTGGGCGTGGCATGTGGACAAAGGCGAGCGGAACAAACGTGGCCAAGTCAAAGCCCCGCCGGCCCCTCCTTTCGTTTCGGCTCTTTTGCCAATATCTGGCGCACTTGAACAATTTGTAACATGATAGACTGGAAGAAAAGGCAAACAAATCATTGAGGGGAGTGCGAGTGTGGGTCGTCGGTTTTGTTTATATTTTTCTTTGCTTTGCATTGACTTTATTTCTCGGGTTTGGAGCAAAAAACATTCTCCGGCTGTTTGTCTAAAATATTTGCAAGAAAATTGCAAACAAAGGACAACAAGCGGACAGCGTCCAGCAGGGAGGCGGGTGGCCAAGGGGGCGTGGCATTTGGGGGAAAACAATTTCACTATTTTGCTCTATTTTTGTAGTTACTCTTTGTTTTAAGCGTTCATATTGAAAATCAAACAATGACGGCCACTGGAAAGTTGATGCAGTTGAACTATATTTTATGGGGCACTCAAAAGAGAAAGAGAATAAATATATGCAAAATATAAAACAATACAAATAAACATAAAATGCAAAGAGTTTTTAAATTTATTTGGTTCACAGTGTTAAGGTTTATTGCATTCCAAACAACTTTGCTGCCGAAATCGTTTAAAACGTGCATGCAAGATAAATGAATTGAAAATAAAACACAAAAAATAAAGCTGCTGAGCATTGCAGATTTAAGAATCTGTATTATTTAAATAAATCTGATAGGTCTTACAAATATTATTAATAAGGAAAAATCAACACTCGTTTTAAACGTTGCATGTTGCGATCGTAATAGCCACAATTTCCATTTCTGTTATAATTTCGGAAATTCTTTGACAATGCTGGCCCCATTTCGAGACATCAAGTCCCGTTTGAAACATTTCAATATTGCATTTTGACAAAGCGGAAATTTCTAATATCCTCTGCCAAATCATGCCATGCAAATTGAAAATTCCCAAAAACAATCGCTGCCATATTCGAGTCCGCTCAAATGCTGATGAACACGAACAACATTTTATGCGGGATGAATCAAACACAACAACGCCGAGAGAACAACAAATCAAAATCAAACTCAGGGCCCGCCGACGCTGGGCCGCAAAATATGACAAAATATGAATTGCACATTGCACAATAAACAATAAATTTCCGAGTGACCCGCACACGCAAAAATCCAGAGCAAAAACAACAGTGGAAGGGAGAGATAGTGAACGACTGGGAAACACTCTTAAAATTGGCGAAAGCAGAGGAAATAATGTCTAAAAATACCCAGAAGAGATAGGAGCACTTTTAATTGTGATAAGGCAATGTTGATAGTGCAAAAGTTGGCAAATTCAGTATTTTAGGTCAAAGACTGAAATATATGTGTATAAAATGTGCTTCGTTGGATTAAATATTAAAGTTATAACTCTTTCAATAAACCTATCTCTTTTCATTGGAGAACCTATAAACATTTATTTTAGTCCCGGGAGACTTTCAAGCAATTCAATACCTGGAAAAATATAACATAACCTTTTTCAATATATTACTGGCGTAAATAAATTCAATGCCTACCTTCGGAAACCTTTACGATTATTTCTAAATCTCCAGAGGTCATGGCAACACCCCCGAACACTCCTTTATTAATCTTTTAAGGAAATCCCATTCATGAGCATCCCCATTTGCACTGACATATTCATTCCACCTATGCAGAACCCGAACCATTAAGTTCTTATCAAGAAACTAACCCTTGCGAGAAGTGCCGGCAAACCCCATCACGTACCCATTAGACTCCCCCGAAGAGTGGCCCCCATATCGTTCTTCGGCACTTCTCTGGGGTATAACAATGAGAGGCCGCATTCTGTGTGTCATAAAACAAATTGGGTGGCCGCAACTGCCATTTCCAACCATCGGGGAGATCCGACTGCATGGTCCTGTGGTATATGCCCCATATATATATAGATATATATAGATATGGCATGTGGGTGGCGCTACGGATTGGATGCATGCATTTATGCCAAAAGCGTTCGCTGGACATTGGACATTGGCATCATCGGATGAGAAAACAGGAACGGAACCCAGGCAGCAGGCCTACTGGATGTGACAGTCCTTGGATCCTAGAAGAGTGGGCGGTGGGCGGTCTAGGGGTTAGTGGAAGCGGTAGTGGGCTTAGCCCAAAACCAAAGCCAACAGAACGCATTTCGGCCTGCATTGGGCCAGTTGTGTAGATTTGTGGCTAAAAGAGTTAACAGATAAAATCAAATATGCACTATGTCCTGCGGTGGCAGCAGGCGACAGGCGCGTTTTTGGGGGGTTTCCAGTGGGCGGGGCAGGGGCGAAGATTGAGAAAGACGGCGGAAGGGGGTGGCAACACCAGAGTGACCAGCCACAATTTTTTAGTTCGAAAAATGCAACCGAATTTATAGTTTGAGACGTTTGCATGCAAAACAAACAAAGAGAGGACGCGGTATTGAAGTACAGTGGGGCGCCAAGGGAATTTACCTCTTGTGATTTTAGAAGAGAAAGGAATTACTCAAAAATTAAAAAAAAATATAATAAGATAAAATATAGGTAAGCCACTAAATAAAAAACATGATGAAATTTTAAATAAAATATAAATTGTATTTAACCATGTTCATTAATATCGCTTTTTAAAAATATTTGAAAGATTTTTTAAAAGATTTAAAGCTTTAGAGCAGTGGCTGATCTAGGATTTGGTAGTGGGGGGGGATATCAGAAAAAAAAATGTTGTTGCATACTTTTTGAATACCCAAATCCCTTTTATTTTTCACACGAGTTTGAGGTGATATATCACCTATATCTCTCCCTTAGATCCTCGCATGCGATAGAGTAATTTTGCAAAACTCCTTATTTAACATTTAACCTGTTTTTAAAGTAAAAGTTAAAAGCAATATGTTATTTTTTGATATTTTTCAGACACAAGAATATGTCATGTAGAAAATGTGACTAGATTCGCTATGGCTCTTAACAGTATTGTTATTCGAGTGACCACTGTAAAGGGAAATGGTGAACGGACCATAGAGGAGATTGCACTGCATTTGGCATGACAACTGTGGGTAGGCGTGTCTGACTGGCACGCCCACTGTCACAATCACATTTCCACAGCCCCTTTCCCAGCACTTTCCCCTTGATTCTCCATCAACCCAATTGTAGTGACGTGTGTGCGAAGAACGCACATACGCAAAAAAAGGGAAAAGAACCGGCACGATTGACCTACAAAATTGCAGGGAGAAAGGAGAGATAGCGAGGGAAGTGGGTTTACACAGGGATTAAAAATTACCATATTCCTAATCCACTTTGTTTTAATCTTTATATCAGCCTCTGGGCGATATTACCTGCATAGCCGTTCGGAATTTAATTTTATATTTTTTATTGGCAATCACTTTTAATAATTATTAATTTATTTCGAAACGAAAATAACATATATCAAGTTTTCAAGGGGCTTTAATTGAGTTTGAGTTTCGTTGGTGCTTCAAACAATATACAAATATTTTCCCTATATTTTCTCAGTTTCTTCGAGTGTATCTAGGGCGGAGAAAGTGGGATGTTCAGGCAGGCATACAAATCAAAAGAAATTTTTGCGAGTGAGTTTCGGCACAGAGGAAATCGCATACATTTCCCCAGTCCGAAAAAAGTGTTTGCACTCAAATTACACAGGCAGTCTAATGGGCGAAAGAGATGGCCTTCGAGAGCCAGAAAGGGACGGCTAAGGAGAGTTGGGATCGGAATTAGTACGGAGTCGGAAACTGAGGTCTGGAAATGCAGGAACAAAAGCAAACGAAATCGATTGGCGATTTGAATGGCACCTTGGAAAACGGAGTCTGGGGAAAACTATGGCCAAAATACAGCACCAGCGGCAGGTGGAAAAGTGATGCTCTGAAAGAGAAAGCGATAGGGAAAGTGTAAGAAAACACACTTTGTGATTCTAAGATTTCGTTAAAGGAACTGCTTGGTAAATGCAGGAAATGCTGTCAAAGATCAACAACAGCGATTACTTTGGAAAATAGCGTAAAAAGATATCAAATTATTGTAAAACTGCAGTTATAATGTATATCAAGAAATGTTTTTTAATAGTGCAATAATATATACTCATTAATTTTACTATATAGAAATAAAACAAGAGAGAACGCTATAGTCGGGTTGGTGTCCCGACTATCTAATACCCGTCACTCGGCTAAAGGGATTGCAAGGGAGATGGAGAAATAAACTTTGATCAGCAATAACTTTTTAACGAATGGTCCGATTTAAAAAATTTCTTCAACATTTCGATAGGTATTGATAAACACAACAAAACTGCATTTTTACTTTTCCAAAATATTTAAATTTTTAAAATC
This sequence comes from Drosophila prostipennis, assembly GCA_037075205.1. Taxonomy (NCBI): domain Eukaryota; kingdom Metazoa; phylum Arthropoda; class Insecta; order Diptera; family Drosophilidae; genus Drosophila; species Drosophila prostipennis. Next base: position 71,941 of record JBAMCJ010004288.1, read on the forward strand.
GTATATTAACTATTGTGGGCGTTAGAGGGGGCGTGGCACCTTTTTGAAATAAACTTGCGCTGCGTAGGAACTCCAAAAATCTTCATGCAAAATGCCAATCCTCTAGCTTTTATAGTTTCCGAGATCTCAGCGTTCATACAGACGGACAGACGGACAGACAGACATGGCTAGATCGACTCGGCTAGTAATCCTGATCAAGAATATATATACTTTATAGGGTCGGAAACGCTTCCTTCTACCTGTTACATACTTTTGCACGAATACAATATACCCTTTTACTCTACGAGTAACGGGTATAAATATCTTCAGTAGCTAAATATTCAAATAAAGATGTACTTATATTTTTAACTTAATAAAACGAACGAATTAAGAAAATATCTATAAGTTCGGATGACTAATTTAAAGGTTAAGCTGACCCATGTTACTATGTTAGGTTACTTGGGCAAATATTGAATGCTCAAATGTGTTTCTAATTGGACCAGAAATATCTCCCTTAAATTTGTTTTATTTGTAATACTTTATCCAAATTTCTGTCAAATTCCTCTCGAAAGATAAACTTTTGTGTTTTGGAATTGCTTGGCATACATAAACACTGAAAGTTTTATTATACCAAACTCTAGCCCCATCATATACGTATGAATAAAATGTTATCAAATAGTTTAAGGAACATTTCGTGTAAGTTATGTGCCATTTCCCCCAACTTAACCGCTCTCCACCCCCGTAATAACAATTATACAGTTGGAAGCCTCGGGGCTTGGGTGTACGTTCGTATATGTCTGTGTGTCCCAATTTAGTTTGTTGTCTATTTTGTGTGCGACGTTAATTGCAGTGCATGGGTCAAATATTATTACTAATGCTACACAACTCTCCGCCCCAAGAACCCCACCCTTTTGCGACCTCCCAGGGGGCGACATATGTGTTTAGCACTCTGCGGCATTCAAGAAAAGGGAAGATGAAAAAAATTATGGTGCCACCCAGCACACCCAAAAGTAAAAAAAACAGCAGGGGGCAGGAGTTTGTCGGTGGGGTGGCTAACTGCATTCGGCGTTATGGAAAAGAGCGTGCAAATTGGGGTTGCGATGTCACACTGCCAAAAACTATGATTTACACTTCATTATACCCTTGTTTTAAAAATATGTATTACTGAAATAAGAATAATAATAATTGTTACAAATTCTTGGTCAAGGCCAATAAAATGTTAAAGTTTTTAGAAGTAAACTTAAAAAATAATTTCTTTTTAAATAAAAAAAATATTTCCGACTTTAATTTAATAAAAAAATTTAATTTAATTTTATTAAAAGTGTCAGAAAAGCAGGGTCTCAGGAGATCAAAGCTCTGCTGGCCAACCATCAATAGCAAGAGAACTCGAGAACTAATATCCAAAAGCAAAAGGGATATTAGAAGGATCACGGCACTCATCACAGGCCATTGGGCCATTGGCACGCAAGCCATGAAGATGGGGCTTCCGTACAATGCTAATTGCAGGAGCTGCAAAGAAACAGACACACAGGAGACACCTGAGCACATGATGTGTCATTGCCCAGCACTAAACCATATCAGGGCGAGATACTTCGGGGCGTATCAGCTGGAATCATTGGGAGAAATAGGAAAGCAGAGGATAACTGCAATCCTAGGTTTTCTAAATGATGCAGGCTGGTACTGAAGAGAACGCGGAGACAACAATTTACGAGGGTGTGGATCAAAACGGAGCTCAGCTCTACTTGGAGGCTCTCAGAGAGGACCTCGCCACTTCTACCTACCTACCTTAATTTAAAAGTATAATATTTTATAATTTATTTTAGTTTATAAATTATAAATAATATAATATTTTGTTACACCTTGAATTGATAAATTGTAAACTCTATTTTAAAAATGTTATTAAAAGAGCATTGCTGGAAATTGGTAAGTTGGTAGATTTTGCCAAGGTATTAAAAAATAAATATAAAAAAACATTTTCGGACAACAGCGTAATTTTTAGAGCTTTTTGCGAATATATTTGTATACAAAAATGAAGTTACACCTTACACCTTAGAGGTATTTTTTAACATTAATTTTTACACAATTTCATTGATATTGTTCTCAGTGCACAAACAACAACAATAAATGACAATAAGAGCGCAGTTCAAGTGTCAGCCGTGGCCTCTTATTGTCACGCATTGTCGTCTGCCCCAACCACCCCCTTCCTGCCACGACCCTTCCACAATGGATGCCCCAAGGAATCCCCAACACTCACACACACTTACTCGTGTGTGTGGTGGCATTTCCGGTGTTCGTTAGAGGAAAGGGAAGCGCTTGGGAAGAAGAGAGCGAAGCCCAATGTGCTTTTGGCATAAATTATGAATAAAGCGAGCGGCACACGTGTGTGTGTGCCAGTGTGAGTGTGCGTGTGTGGAAGAATGTGTATGCCCGCTCGGATGAGTGTGTGTGAGTGAGCTTGTGGTGAGTAAAATGAAGTAAAAGCGGCAACGGGAATGAAATGAAAGCAAGTGCCTTAAGGAGGCTTTGAAAAACTATCAAAGGAAAGACGAAGTCAAAAATTCACTAACAAGCATTTCAGGGATTTCCTGCAGGGCAAAATATGCTTTATTAAAATTATAAAGATATTTTCTGCCAAATACTAAATAAGAGTTCAAATAACAATTTATCTGATTTTGTTTGTGAAAAATATAATTTCATTTCTTTTAATTTAATTTTTTGTTGCATATTAAATATTTTCATTTTATAAAAATAAACATTTTAGTTCATATTTATTTAACAAAGTTACAAGAATTTTAAAATTTTCAATGGAAATTAAATATAATGTTTATTTTTGGCTACCCAAAAAGTATGCTACAAAAATTTAAAGTGGAATAATATGTGAAATTTCCAATCAGAATTGTAGAATCCTTATAATTTGTTGTAATAATCAAAACTAAATCTATATTCTTTTATTTTACGTATATTTCATGCCGTTAGGGACATTATTTAATTAATATTAATGTGTACATCACAATTAGCGAGTACATAAATCTTTATCGAATTAAGATTTATTTTGTGTTAATATCACTTTAAATTTGTTCACATTTCACAAGCAATCTGAAATATGAATTCGCAATTTCTCTGCTAACAGAGAAAGGGCATTCAAAAGAAAAGCTGTCCACTTTCATTCGAATTGTGACGAAGGAGTGAGGAGTGGGTGGCTGGTGCCCATGGGGGGTGCCTTTTGGTGGGTTGGACGGGGTGGCGATGGTGGTGGGGCAGTGGGGCACGTTGCAAATGTGTCTGGGCTGTAGGCAGCCGCAAACGAGCTTGACTTCGTTTCCAGAGCCCTGCGAGAAGGGGCTCCGGCTTGTTTATAGTATCTCAATAATTAATGAGCTCTTAGGAATTTTTGTGGCAAACAAGGACAACGCAAGGAGCGGGAGAATCGGGGCCAGAAAGCAGCCACAAGGATGCTGAACAAAGTCAACTTAATGTACAAATATAATTTGCCGCACACACAAACACTTATGTGGCTAGCACCCCTCGGACCCTCCGGAAGAACCCATTTCGCCACCCACCGAAAACCCCGACCAGCATTTTGTTGGCCCGCAAGACGCTTCAAAACGCCACTGAAATACAAAGCTAGTTAGCAGCCAGCGGAGAGCTCGGTAGTTGTCACCCGGAGTCAAGCAGTGAGTTCATATTTTATGAATATAACCATATTATATGAGTCCTAATGCTGCCGCCGCCATTCGCCTTTTGGCAAATGGAGAGACAAGCCAGACGAAGAACCAAACGGGCAGCAGATGGACCTTCCACCCAGACACACAAATACATCAAAGGTTTTTGCGGGTATAACGGAATGCCAAATAAAGGAGCACTGAAATTATGAAGGACTCTACGATATCCTGTAATGGACTGTAAAGTAAAATCAGCAAAACTTGAGATTCCAATTGAATCTGAAGAATAAAGAAGCTGGCAATAGGACCTACATAAGTTTGATTTTGAATTTTTGTATTTTTTTAAATATTTTTAAAAACAAATATGTAACGGTAATTTAATTCTAAAAGAGTTTAATTAATTAATGTAATGAGTTATATTTGATTTACAAAATTTCTTGATTTTAAATTACAATAAAATTGGTTAAAATAAAATAAAAAAAGGAAGGGAAATAGCTTCGACTAGCCGAAGTTTTTATACCCTTGGCATCCTATGACAGCTATATAATAAAGTCGTCTGATTATTTAGTCGAAATTCTGAAATATTTAAAAATAGTCATATCCCAAAGTAGAAGATAATACAATAACAACTAACGAAGCTATAATTTATTTCCTATTATTTTCCTTTTTGATATAATTTAATTCAGAATTAGTATAAACAAATTTTATTTAAAAACGTTAGAGGTTATTTGATAAAAAAAACACACAAGATACAATTTTTTTAAAGTTTTTTTTCTCGACAATATGATATATCTGTCCGATACGGCTGGTTCCGACTTATATACTAACTGCAAATAAGAAAAGACTTTAGAGAAAGGCAATTAAGTTTTTGCCGTGCAATTAAAGGATATTTCCTGTATGCCCAAAGCTCTTGTTCAAAAAGTACCCTGTAATGGCGTCCTAAAAAAGTGACTCGCTGCTTCCTGATTACTTATTCATTTGCCACGCTTTTAGCGCTGACTGCGTTATGTTTTGCCCTCTGACCCTGCCACCTGCTCCTGTTCCCCCTCCAACTTTTCACCGCCTTTGATTTGCTTAATTTGTAAATTTGTTGGGTGGCCACTTCTCCCCATCTCTGTTTTAGATGCTTTTTCATGGCTTTTAAACGCTTTCGCTGCCATCAAATTGACCAAAGCGAAAAACAAAAAACGAGACAAATAAAAAGAAATCGCACTTAGAGTCCTTTTTTTCGGCGGCAAGTGCAAAATTTATGCGGTTACATGTGTTTTAGTGCCATAAAAAGACACAATGCATGACACATGCATATTTTATGGGATATTTTATAATCTAATTACCGCGTAATATCGTCCAAAAGCGAAAAATGGGAACAAAACACCCGCTCACACGTATATACACAAATGAGAAGCGATCGCACAGCTGGGACCTTGGCATAAGGATATATGTTCAGGGGGGCCAGATTCCTGGGGGGTGGCATAAAAATGCCACAAAATTAGCTCGACGCGTTTGGGGCATTAAAAGCGGGGTCCAAAAGCGTGAGCCGTTAAAATAAATTGCACAATACACGCACACTTGCACACACACATTGCAAAAGTGAGGGATGAGGTTGGGTAATGGGCGGTGGGCGGTAACGAGGGGGTGGGGATGGGGAGCGGCCACCCCCTGCAGGCGCAGGTGTAAACGCTTTCAACGCCGTTTACGGAAAACCAATGCACAAAACAAAACAATTGTATTATTTATATGGTGTTAAAAATAAGAGAAATAGTATTAAAGTTTAAATCATTAATTTGGAATAAATATAAATTAAACCACCAAAATATAATCACTTTTAAATTCTAATTACAAACTGGATGACATTCCTAACAAATATCGAACAATCATGTTTAAAATACTCTTCAAACAAAATTCGTTTTTGTTGTTTGGTAATTAGTTAAAAATACTCATAGATGCCCATTTACAATTATCTACATTGAAGTAGCTTAAAAATTAAATTTTAATTTAAAAAACCTAGATTATCCACCCTTATAGGATATGCCAATGTAAGTTCAGCATTTGGTAAGCAAGCTTTTCTTTCAGTGCACCACCAATCCAATCCCTAAACTCCACTCCCTTCAACCCCCTTCCCGGAGAAAGTGTCATATGGACAGAACTGAAATGGAGTGAGACCCACAAAGTCTCTGATAATAACAAAACACAATTTAACGCATTGGCGGCTACTTAAAACGCGTCGCATGGCCGAGCGATAAGAAAGCTGGGCGAAGGAAGGGGTGGTAACCGAAAAAATTAGGGAAGAGGGGTGCTTTCGAGGGCTGGTCAGTTGACCAAATGAATGTTAAGCAGCTTCGGGCCTACTTATATATGGCATCGCATTTTTTTCTCATTTAGCCCGGCTATATTATCCAACGGGGATAAGGAAAAGACCCGGAACAAAGACAACAAACGGGGCACGTGCAGGCCGAAAAGCCAAGGAGGCAGTTAAAGCTGTTAAACTGCCATTTGACAGGCGAACGAGAAACACACCCACGCATAAAAACCAACGGACAGGACATGTTAAATTTAAAAGTAGCAGCAGAAGTGGAAAACAATTTGGCAGTCATTAAAATGGGTAAGCAATTGCATATAAAATGAAATTGAAATTTAATGCAAGCGGAGGGCTGAGAGCAAACGGAAGCGATATAAAGTAACTGAATCCTTTCCACCGATAAAGATAAAGGCTTCAAGATGCGCGGAAAGCTGCTTAACATATCATTAACGCTCACTCTCCTGATGAAATGCGATTTTAAGCACTCAGAAAAATGGGAAAAAATGTTTACCAGTTTTAAAAAAAATATGAATTCATTTTAAAAATAAGTTTCGTACGTACAGTTTAGTTTTAAATACATATGTTCTTCGTCTTGAGTTTAAGCTTAAATGTGATTTTAATTGGCCAATTTGTAAGAGTCAATCATTATAATTACCCCATATAAAAACCACACAGGCTAGGAAAATCAATACATGAATCTCGAACTTATTTAAGGGTTGCAAAGTATTTAACTCATCGTGAACATTCATCGTTTATTGATTGGGGTTCGGAGTTCGGGACCTGCTTAATATGCAGTTGCCATTCCTCAACTCAATTGAAGCTGAAGACGCATCAGCATCAGCAGAAAGGTAAACACTTCTCGAGCAAACAATGCTCATATCTCACCCTCTCAGAGACTCACATTTGCATGAATTTATTTATTTTATGTCTCCTCTATTATATGTTTGTCCATATGTACGAATGACGATGTTTGCCTTCAGTTTATGGCGGCCAAGCAATAATAACAACAAAGCCGAGGCCGAAGCCTCAAGGAGCAAAAACTGCACAATAAAATACCGAAATGCGTTTAAAGAGCCGAGGAGACGGGGTGGGAAGCTCTACTACAATATTTATTGGTTTATTTTATGATCCTTTTTGATATGTACTTAAAGGAAATTTTACATTTATTGGTTTGACAACAAAACGCCCGACGACCTTGTTTTTTGGGGTCACCACCGGGGAGAATACTTAAGAGGGGTTGTTTTGCGGGGAGTGGGTCGAATGTGATGGGTCCTTTGGACCAAGGAATATGCCATTTTGTTGGTCTGTAATCTGCTCATTTGCTTATGAAATTATCCACCTCATTTGCTGCCCCTTTTTCTGCTTGCTTGAAGCTGCCCAAAATGCTTTTCTCCTAACCACCTACCTATTTTATTAGCAGAGATGACAATTTGGGCTTTTTAAGATGATGATTCTTGGAAGATTTCTAATCAAAGGCGGACAACTTAATATTTTTCACCTTTTTATCTAACTTTAAATTACAGAAATATTAAAACAAAGATTATTAGATCAAGAGAAAAATTTATATTTTTTTAAATATAGGGTAATTGTATATAAAAAATCTTTAAAAAATAATAATTTTAAGGGATCTAATGATTTGTAGCTTTTTCTTTACAATGACATGGCTTTTTTAAAAACAAAGGAACTTAAGTAAATATTTATTTAATATTAATTACGAAATATAAGGGGTGTAAACAAGGTCCCATTTTTATTTATTAAATTTGATAATTGGCATCACTGTTTCTTAACCCTTCCCTTGGTCTTATTGTGAGTTATGTCTTGCGTCCAAGGATCACTGTCATCCATGTTTTTTGGGGTCCTCTTGGCAGCTGTTTTACGCTCATTTGGTTTTTGAAAATTGTTTGCCATAAACAGCCAGGGTTTGGAGTGTGGCAAACGTTTAATGCCGCCCAAAATGGCAATTACAATATGAGGAGGGACTTAACACAAAAGGGTTTCCCCAAATGAGGAGCGGAAATAAAGGAACCTTTCTTCCAGCTGAAACACTTGTCAGGCAACAGCACTCAAGTGTCAATTAGATGCACTTCTTATGGCTGGAAATGTGGGGAAAGTGGTGGAGTTCCTTAAGGGAAGTTCCTGAGACTCCTTCAACCCTCTCGACTCGCTTACCTACCCCAAGATATTCCATTTGCCTTAACCCTCGAGAGTCCTTAAAGCTGACGTCATCAGTTGAAGCTAACTCCCCCTGTTTCGCAAGGACGGGGGCGTGGCAGTTTACATATGTGCTGGGCTAACAAAAGGGGGCAGCAATTTAAGTGTGAAGCTTAGCGAAGCACAAATTAAATCAAGCTTCGAAATCATTTTCCCCTTTTTCATGGCGAGGATAGAGTTACGCTCCTAATGAGCAATCTATATGTAACATAAGGCCAAAAGCTGGAGAAGGCCAAATGCGAAACCTTCGAGTCACCAGCAGTCAATGAAATGATAAATCTCTTCATTACGTGTCCTTCGCTTCCGTTGGCTTTCCCATTCCTCGGATTTCTCGGTTAATTGCCAAAAAAAACATTTACAAAATGACTTGACAAAAAATTCAATAACAAACAGAAAAGAGGGAAGTGAAAGTTTAAAGATAAGAGATATATAATACCCTGTCTTGGTTTATATTTAAAGTAATCATTTTTTTAAATAATTGATTTAGTTTTAAAAAAGATATTTGAAAGCTTTACGATTTGATGTTATATATACTTAATCTTAATTGAATAAGTTGTAGCTTTCAGTATGTGATACTAATCCATCCATTATTTTATTTTGAAAGTTTGAGCCCCTCTTCCTGTTTCTGCAACTACTCTTTTCGGTTTGATTCTTCTCTTTGCATCAAACTTGAGCATTGATGCGGAAGCGGCGATTGCCGTTTGAGGCTCGGCGTACAGGATGCGTGTGTATGTGATGGATGAATAGGTACAGAGAAAACAAAAACAGTTTATAAAGAGCTGAAAGTTCGGAAATTACTATTTCTAATTAAATATTTGATTTCTGATTTCTGATTTTGGAAATGATGCTGTCCCTTTTCAAAAAATGCATTTATTTTATTTATTTATTTTATAATATTTATTTTAATATATTGTAGTAATAAATATAAATGATCTATAGACGTATTTGAAAAAACCAAGGCTGCACAATACATTTTCAAGGTGGTTAGATTATAAAATAGTTTATGAGGATAAATATCTTACCCCCTAATAATTTTAAAGTACTTTATTTACTTGTTGTACACAAAACGAAAATGTCTACCAATTTTACTCCAAGTGCAGGATGTGTGGCCAACACAGCTGAAGGCCTAAAGTTTGGCCTTTTCCCGATCTCCCTTCCTGCATTTTCCGCTTGCCCCCTCCAGGATTTTCTTTGACATGACTTAAATGTTGTCCATGGGACGCCTTGTAAATTAGCTTCATCTTGTTGGGCTTGTTGTTGTTCTTCTAAGCTTTGTGACGCGGCAGTTTTCTTTTTTTCGTCCTGGAAAGGGGTTTTCCTCCGACTTTAGCTTTGTCTGCTTCTTCTTGTTGATTGGAATGACAGACAGAAAAAAACATTATTTTATACGAGAATGAACACGCTAAAATTTCACTTGGAGCAGGTTTTATGCTTGAACAATTTTGTGAAATTCAATTTATGTTACCCAAGGACATAAAACATACAACGAATCATTACACACACACACGTACAGAGGGGGGAAATGCGTGTGTGGCACGTAAAATATCAGTTATACACGGAGACTACACACTATATGTGAACATACACATATATGTATAAACATATATTCGCATAGGACGTGCACTGACGCAGTCAAAGCATCAAATGCAACTTGAACAATGACTAAGAAAGAGATGGGTTCTGTTCTGGGCTTTTACCTCCCCTGCCACGCCCACCTTATCCTTTCCCTTCCTGTCTGGGATTTATCCTTTCGTTTTCCATGGCATTGGATCGCCGTTTAACCCCTTAACAACCCACATCCCACCCCCCTGCAAAACAACTTCAAAGTGAAAATTCAGCAGCCAAGTTAAATGACAACTGCGAGCAAATAGATGGAATAAAGGTGCATAAAAACACAGTACAACTTCTACAAGTCGACCTTGCAAAGAATTTATTTTAGTTATAATTTATTATATAAATATTGGGTGGAGGGAAAGGGTTGAAAAGGGGGGGGGGTTTTGTTTTGTTTTTTTTTTTTTTGGGTTTTTTGTTATAGAAATAGTAATCATTTTTATACGATGGTTTAAAAAATTTTTATTCTCAAAAATATTTACTAAATTTGTGCTTTGAATAAAAATTAATTTAAATTCTTTAAATGATGACAAACGAAACTTCCCGCTAATGATATTTCACTGTAGATATAAAGATACATGTTGAGATACTGATAGTTAGATGGATAGCTGGCTGAGAGAGTGGCCAACCTGGTGGGAAATCCTTTTCGGGGGCAGAAACGAATATTCCCTGGCCCACACACGTAGTCGACATAAATTTCACTTTATGGTTTGTTAACGAGTTAAATTCGAATCCAGAGCGCTGAAAAGTTTGTCATTTGTTCTCGCCCCATTGGCTGGATCGTGGAAATGGAAAATGGGAAAGGGGGAGGGGGTGGGGAAAGCACGAAAGAAAGTCTTAAGCGTGTTGGAGTGTGGAGCGTGATAAGCATTATAGTTATAGTTATGATGCCAGTGAATGCGATGCGTGCGGAAATCCGAGAAAAGCGAAGGAAAACTGGGGAAAAGGGCTGAGCAGGCGTCAAAACGTTAATGGATTTTGGCTTTTGTTTTCCATGGCAAGGTGTCAAGAAAAAGGGAGGCGGGGTGAATTGGGTTAAGGGGTGGCTCTGTAACTGAGAAATCGGCTTGTGGTACGGAATTAGCTGAAAGTGCCAGAGTTAAACCAGAGTATCAAGTCCTAATGTGAGAAACTAAGATGTTGGGTACAACCGTCAACTGTTAAAAGACTTCTGAGCACAGATATTTTCTTGCTTTTCATAACTCTAAGAAAAGTCAAAGCAAATATGTTAGCCTTTAATGTTGTCTTCCAAGATTCTGCAACAGAGGAAGACTAAAAGAGAAATGAGTAAATATAATACAAATACCAGATAAAACTACAAAAGCTCATAGGCCAATTGTCAAGCTAATTTTTATTTTTTTAATAAATCTGAACCAATAATGTACAATATATTAAAATATTTGAATTTCTATGGACTGGATAATTTAAAATACAAAAATTATTTCTAGCCACATTTTTCTTGTATTTTTTTTTAAAGTTTATATAAGGATCTATAAGAACTAAAAATGAAATACCTAAACCATGCTCGAATACGATCTTCATGCTCCAGCCCACTCACTTCCTTGCCCAACTTCTCGTTCCATGTGAAAATGCAATAAGGCGGCGTTGATAATTGAAGCTTAAGATGTGATGTGCCCCAATCCGAATCCGATTCGGAATCGGAATCAAAATCAGAGTCAAAGCTATTTGCCGCCATTTGTGTCTCCAGACATTGCACATATGACAATGTGCATCAGCGGCAGGACAAAGGCCAAGCAAAGGGGGCGGTGAGTGGGCGGAAGGGGCGTGTCTGTGACGTCGGATGTGTACATATCTGTGTGTGTGTGCCAACTGGATGGCACATGGCAGACGTACATCCTTCGTCCTGCTGCTGCAGCAGTCGAAATCAAATTTCCAGCGCGCACTTTGCGAAATCAAATACATCAGCGAGGGGGCGGCCAAATGGGGGCGTGGCACGCGAGGGGAGAATCTGCCAAAAAGTATGAAGTGTTTGCCAAAAAAATATAAAATGGGCACAAAGCTCCCAGGGAGCGGAGACATCGAAGCTGAAGTAGAAGATTCACCGAGGCAAAGGACTTTTTCTTGCATTGTAAAATAGATTTTCGAAGCATGGCGGCCGGGAGGGGGACTTGATATAGCAGCGGGGAGTACGGAATCGAAAAACCATAGTCAGACATAAAGGAAAAGGAAAGCAGAGGAGAGCAGAAGAGAGGGAGAAGAGTAGAAGAGCCAAGTGCCAGATGATTGAAGTAAGCGATGTGTCTCGCCTGTCGTTTCTTCTCTATCACTATCTCCTTCTCCAAAAATCCCCAGAGCCCAATAAACTTAGAAAAAACTTTGCTGAAAGCGATTAAATTTAAATATAAAAACGTATTTTAGTTAGTTAACCATTTTACGTATTCCCATAAAGGGTTTTTAACTCGTGTTACCACAAGTTTTTAAATGTTCTTATCAGCTATGTTTGTAATGGTTTAAAAATAATGCAAGATTTATAAACATTTGATTAGTTTCGTATTAATTTTAAATTCTGTATTGCATTAGTGGTTATTGATGTGAGAGTTTTTGCCATTCATATTTAATATATGTTACGATTTTAATACTATTTAGGTCTAATAATTTACTAAATATATTCAAATTAAAATGTTAAGCCCCAATCCATACAAATGTCATAGTAAAAATATTAATTCCATATTAAATTTAAACTTTTTCGGATTCAATTTTATTTGTTTTTATTTAAGTATTAGAAAATTAATTTTCATTTATCGTTAGGGATTATTAATTTGAAATCAAAAAAACAATTTCTAAATTAACAAAATCTGTAAGTAAATATAACTAACGTTGTATATTCTAATACCTTGATATAGATATTTTTAAATTAAATCATTCATTTTTGTAATTTAAATACTAAGTACAAACTATGCAATTCAGTATGCAGATATTTATTTATACTATTCCTCCTACTTTATCAGTGTAGAATATATCTTAGTTTTTCGCGTTGTGCAAACCCCTTCTCCCATTCTATTCCCACCTCCTGCGGCGCTGGCCAAAGGCAACTTACATGTTTGCTAACAAACAAATGCTGGAGCAGAGGAGCAGGATCAGGAGCGGTAGCCAGGAGCAGGAAGCAGGGATCCGGAAAGGAGGAGTCGGGAATGGGGACAAGGCAAGGAAAAGAAGCCAGGACATTCATACATATATGAGGGCAAACATCGCTCGAGAGCTGAGCAAATAGAAGGGAAAATGCTAAGGAAAAAATGGTGCAGCAGCCAAGGACAAACGCTGCCATGTTTGACATATTTGCTTTGACAGTTCCAAGTTCCAAGTGCACATTTTAGCCACGTTCCGCTCTTGGCCATGTTTTGTGCTTGGCGCAGGAGGGGGTAACTGTAACTCCGGTCCCGAGTCGATATGAAAATGGGTTCCGTCCTCAGATTCGGATTCTGCTGCTTAAATAGCCGGGGGCTCTCCACTTTGAGCGCTGTCTGCATTTGCGTCTAATAAATATTAATGCAAATTAATCCAATTAAAGCGGCGTCGAAATTGTAAAAGACTTTCATGATATATCTGCATATAAATGGATATAAATCAACCCCGAGTATATGATGCAATATGTGCATTATTTTGGTGGTGGCTACCCGCCTGCTAATTTGCCAAATGGGGGTGCTGAAAATCCCTCCCCTTTGCAGACAAACAAATAAGCAAATAGCAACAGTGGATTCCCCTTGGGATTGTCTTAATCAAATTTATGAAACGCTAATGAGGGGAGTCAGGAGGAAAGGCAAATCTGTAGTGGGGTAGAATAAGAAAGCGGCGGCGAAAGTCCTTTCTGGATTATAGCCATATAATACCCAAAACATCGGCTTAACCATACGAAGCCCACCAACAATGGGATATTTGGAGCAGATGTGAGAGGCCAATGGTTTAATGAAGGGAATTATGCAGTGGATCACGTGATGTTGACTCTACTTACTTGGGATTGTCGCTATTGATTGATGGCACGGAATTTCGTTGCTTTGGTATTTTATAACTCTTAAATATGTTTACTAAAAACTATAAAAAAATAACCAAATATATTATGCATTAAATTTATGAGACATTTGAAAAATATTTAAAATATTTACCCATAACACTTCACTAGCAAACTTCCGAGAACAATCGGTGCAATAAATATATATTTTACTTGCCTATTCAATGAACTCCGAATGAGAAATAAATACCTTTAAAAGTACTCCACTTAACAGGTCGAACAATTGAGCAGCAAATGAAGCATCCATCATCATCGCAACTCAATCAATTATACCGAAAGAGAGCTCGAAATCCTTTCACTACTCCTACTCCTTCGAATGACCTTTGCAGTGGGAAAAGCTCCCCGCTGACCTTTTCAACGGCAATTAAGGAGCATTACCAATTCTATCCCCACTCGGGCGCTAAATTCATATTTGCCATAACTGAAATCTGTAGGAAATCTTATGCTTTGTCGAGCATTACAAATAAACACTGGTAGAAATGCTTCAATTGTTTTTCAATGTAAAACCTTCGGTAACACACTATTTATGTTTTCTTACATTTAAAATATATTTATTATTTTTTGTAGAATATGTTGTTGACACATGCACATCAGCACAGTCAATTAAAAAGCCCCATTAAATACTCAAAATTGGTAATGGATTTCGTGCCGTTTTTGTTTTCTGTGCATTAGATTCAAAGCAGGGCAGCTTAATAAGCCACGGGTAAAAACGTTTCCACAATTTAGCTGCCAAAAACCCCACTCGCCGAACAATGCATACTATAATAATGAAAGTGGGAAGGAGCAGCAGAGAAAGCTAAAGCAGAAGTCAAGCTGCTCTCATCATTAATATTCCAAAAGTTGTGGGCGAAGCTTTCAGCAAAACACACGCAAAAAACCGGCAAAAGAAAACAAAAAACTTTTCAGCAGTAGCATAAAAATTTACCCAGTTTCGAGTGGAAGCCCCCCACCAACTCCACCTAGTTGGTCTATCTTCAATTAATAATGAAGGTGTTAAATTGTCGAAATCTGCGCTGCAACGTGCGGCTTGCGCCACCTAGCGACCTATATAGGAAGCGCGAGGGAGAGTGAAAAATTCATGTTCCCGATTTTAGTTTTTTCAGAGAAATCGTTTTTTCAATTGTATGCTTTTTCCTCAAAATTTAATTATAATATTTAATTTTAAATTAAAGTATTTGGAATATTCTGACTATTAATATAATTCGAAAAACAAAACATTACAAATTGTTTAGATATAAATTTAGAAAATAAAAATTTGTTTATTTTTGGGATTATTCTGTGTTGGAAATTATCTTTGAGATCATTTAATTTTCTTGAGCGTTTGATAAAACATGAATTTAATATTTTCAAAAGAAAATGTTTTACTTTTTCGACTAGAAATCGAGGAAGGCTTTTTGAATTTCGGAACGTGGTTGTGAGAAAACGGGTCCTTCCTTGGGAAGCTTGTTGCTCTGCAGGAAGCTAATTAATGAAAACGCTTTGAAATAATTATGCATAATTTTTAGTGTATACATTGGGCAGTTTATGGCTGAGTTATTACAACAGCTGCTGTTTTTGCTGCTGCTGCTGCCGCTCGAAAGTAATTAGCATACGATCTGCGGGACTGGGCGAGCCAAAGTCCTAGTTGGTCGAAATGCTTTAAGGGCATTTTATGCCAAAAATCAAAACCCATTTCCGAACTCATCGAAAGTCTGACAACTGGATATTAATGCAAACAAATGAGCGACAGATATGTGGAAAGCTTGCTGTCTCTATCCCCGCCTTTGGCCTTCAGTCCCACCCCCTGACTTCCGCCCACATTCAGGCGTGTGTGTGCGTGTGCGACGTTGCATTGCACAACATGTTTTCCATTTCGAGTGTAAACAAAATTCTAATACGTTCAACATATTGCTGGAAAATTGCTTTCCTTTCGGCATTCAGGAAGAGCAGGAAAAGCTGTAGAAAGCAGCCAAGGAGCAGCAGCCGAACCCGAAAGTATTGTTAACCAACAATAACAACAACACAAGAGGGGCCGGGGTGGGAAAACTGGAACTGGATTTCAGGGGGTGGTCGTGGGTGGCGGGTGCTAAGTGGGTGGCAAAAGCGAACGAAGAACGTCAAACTTTTGATGTTGCAATTTGTAATTCAAGCAGAAAACGAAGCGAGCAAATTTTTTCTGGCTCCTTTCTCCGCTTTTCTTTCGCTTTTCCGTTAGGGTTTTTTTCTAAGTGTGTGTGTGTGAATGAAAAGCTGTTCGACAGAGTGTGTGTGTGTGAGAGAGTTTGGTGGGGAAAACTCGTGTGAGGGCATTTTATTTCCAGGTTTGTCGGTGGCTCCGTACAAATGACGACATAACGAAGTTGAAATTTACTATACGAAAATTGTGGAAATGAAGTCGAGGGGATGGTCAAGTAGCAAGCGGAAGATCAATTTGTGATCCAAGTGAAGCACATGCATTATTTATATATTAATCGGTCAGCAAAAAGGTTGACAGGTTGGCTTATGGAAATACAAGGAACTGAAAAATACAATGGAAATCCTTATTAAAAGTTTACCTTGTAGAAAAAAGAAAAAGTCTTTATCTTAAATAATAACCATCTTTCTATTTTATGCAAGTGTATTTCATATTTGGTCAAGTTTTTGGCTAAATAAAATGAAAAACCAAATAATTGGATATCTTGGTAGGGATTAGTATTAATTGTGAATGCCAATGCACTTTTGAAATCATATCCGTTCAAACTTTCATTCCAATTTTCCGAACTTCAAACACACTTTACCTGCGAGCACCTCCTGCTGTTGAGGCTCTAGTTTTTCCGGGCTTTTGTTGTGGCCACCAACTCGGGCTCTTTTCCGAACTGTGCTTTCCCATTCACATCTGAGTTTGCTTTTCATTTTTGCCCTCTTTTATTTTTTGCCCACATCTTGTGGGCTCATTGTGTGGGCGTAAGAAAAGCAGAGGCACGAGAAAAGTTTGCAGTTTGAAATATTGTTAAGCGTGGCCCGAAAATCAAGAGCAAATGAACTGATACTGCAGAAAAAAGTGTTGGAAGAATAGAGAACATCTGGGAGGAAAAATGGACAAAGGTACAAGTTTTCGATTTCTTAGTTATCGCTGTTTCGAGCACTTGAAAATCCAACAAGTATCGAGTACTTTTCCCGCCTCCAAATACTTCTACTGGATTATCCCTGTTATTCCTTATTACATTTTGGGCTCTCTCTGCGAAGTTCCGCCCCTATCATCAAAGTCTAACGTTAATTGTCCCAAGATTAAGATCGTTTTTGCCTTGGCCCTTTTCTTCTGCATTTGCGACTTTATTGTTATTTACTTAGGATCCGCATGAACCCTCCCTATATGAGGGGCAGGGGCCCCGATCAATAGCTTAACGCCTGACTGCAAGTCTAAGGAGAATTATTTAGAGCGATGAGAGCAGCTGTCGCCGAGGACATTATTTTCTCACCCCTTTTCCCGTCGAACGGGGAAACCCTAATTTTCTATTCATTGCCAATTTAAGTGCGATATAAATAATTTGGCAGTTACCAGGTAGAATTGTCGCTGACTTTGATGGAGCATCGGGAAAGGGATGGAGGGAATAGGGATAGTTCGGTTCCCGAGATAATGCATTATCAATTCGTTAGGGTTGAATTAGTTCGGTTTAAATGTTTTCGGTTGGTTTTTTAGATTTTAGGGGTGGCATTCCGCGCGATAGTCCTTAATTGATTATGCAGAAATTTTTCACTATTTTGATAGGGTAGTGGTTTGAGTTTATTTAACCGATAAGGGGTTCCCTAAAAAACTGGTTTTGTATAGGAGTTTTAAATGTTTAAGTGGCAGAAGTAACTAGGTATTTCGGGTTCCTGTTTTTAATTTATTCAATCCGGCACCACCCCAAATTAAAACTTTGTTTTGATTTGCTTAGTTATATTTTTCATTTGTAAAGTCCTTTGTTACACTTAACACACTTTTTTTATCTAGATGTTGGATCCTTTTCCAAGAGCTCGACCGAACCCCGGAAATTTTTAGCTAATTTATTAACACTTCTTTCATCTTTTTCCCCACAATTTTCCAGCAAAATTCCCTTCTCTTATGTTCTGTTAACCAAATCAGATTACTTTTAATGCCATCTTGATTGGCGCTGCTTCATCAGCTCCGTTCTGCAAACCCAAATTTCATAATTAATTAAATTATTTAATTTACTTTGTAGTACACACATATTTGAGGCGATGCTTCGCCGCCCCTTCCCCTTCTCATCTGGGCCAAGTTAACAAAAAACCTTGTTAGTAATTGCGGTAAATGTGATTAGAAACTTTGCTGGCTCATCCCGCATCTTTTTGCCCTCGCTTACCGCATTTCTCGCTGTTTTCCCCTATTTGATTTTTAGCATCGGAAAAGCAAAAACTTTTAACCTACACAGATACTCACGCACACCCAGCAACGCACAAATAGAGCCGAGACCCGTAAATAGTTAGTTCACCTTTTACGTGCGTTAATGATGTTTTCTCAATCAAAAAGTTAAATCTTTGGCTGCGTTAGAGGCGAAATTTTTGCACGCAAAGTTTTGGGAGTAAAAATGGGGGGTGGGAAAGCGGAGGAAATTTTTGGGTGGGACAAGCGTTTTTTGGCTGCTGCCAAACGAATCGAACAAGAAAAGCTAATTACAAGTAGCTGAAAGTTGTGCGTGTTTCGGCTCCAATGGGCCAAAAAGGGAAAGGAGGGAAAATAGGGGAAAAATGGAGTCCGGACACCTGTTCGAAGAAAAACTTTGATTGGTTTTTATATGATTTTGCCCAAGCGTTAAACTTCCAGACGGCTTTTCGGTTAAATGTGTCAATAATTGGCCTACAAAATTTGTATCTTCTGTTTGGAGAGTTTTATAATTTCGTTTTCTTTTATGGTCGATGGGTGTTTAGAAATGGGAGTAATGAGAAAATGGGAGAGGGATGCTAGGAAACATAAATTGGATTAGGCTTTAATGAAGCTAAAAAGTCTAGAAGGACGAAAGCTTTGAAGAAAGTTCTGGAGAAATTAAGCATTTTAAAATCCATTTATCAACAAAAAAACAGTAATAAGGATTTGAAAAAGTAAAGAGAAAATATACGAAAATAATGTTTGAAGGAAAGCTGTATTATTTCCAACAATATAATTTAAGAATCATTGAATTTAATAATAATTTTTGAACCTACATGCTAATTATACCCGTTACTCGCAGAGTAAAAGGGTGTATTGTATTCGTGCAAAAGTATGTAACAGCTAGAAGGAAGCGTTTCCGACCCCATAAAGTATATATATTCTTGATCAGGATCACTAGCCGAGTCGATCTAGCCATGTCTGTCTGTCCGTCTGTCCGTCTGTATGAACGCTGAGATCTCGGGAACTATAAAAGTTAGAGGATTGGTATTTGGAATCAAGATTCTTGGAGTTCCTACGCAGCGCAAGTTTATTTCAAGAAGATGCCACGCCCCCGCTAACGCCCACAATAGCTTATACAAGATTTTAAAAATTTAAATATTTCGGAAAAGTAAAAATGCAGTTTTGTTGTGCTTATCAATACCTATCGAAATGTAGAAGAATTTAAATCGGACCATTCATTAAAAAGTTGTGGCTCATCAAAGTTTATATATCCATCTCCCTCGCACTCCCTTTAGCCGAGTGACGGGTATTAGATAGTCGGGACACCAACCCGACTATAGCGTTTTCTCTTGTTTTGATTTACTTTTTCGCAACATTTTTATACCCGTTACTCGTAGAGTAAAAGGGTATATTGTATTCGTGCAAAAGTATGTAACAGGGAGAAGGAAGCGTTTCCGACCCTATAAAGTATATATATTCTTGATCAGGGTCACTAGCCGAGTCGATATAGCCATGTCCGTCTGTCCGTCTGTCCGTCTGTCTGTCTGTCTGTATGAACGCTGAGATCTCGGAAACTATAAAAGCTAGAGGATTGGTATTTGGCATGAAGATTCGTGGAGTTCCTACGCAGCGCAAGTTTGTTTCCAGAAGGTGCCACGCCCCCTCTAACGCCCACAATAGTTTATATAGGATTTTGAAAATTTAAATATTTCGGAAAAGTAAAAATGCAGTTTTGTTGGGCTTATCAATACATATCAAGAAATGTAGTTAAGAATATTTTTCATTTAAGAATCATTCAGTTTAAAAGTTATAGCTGATCATTGTTTAGTCTCCATCTCCCTCGCACTCCCTTTAGCCGAGTGACGGGTATTACGGGTATAGCGTTCTTTCTTGTTTTCTTTCCATTTGCCAAAAAACTTCCATAAATTCCCTAAATTTTAATTCCGTTCCCCTCACTTGCTTCATTTTTCGATTCATTCAATGAATCGGGTTTATTCATTTATTCATTTGAAGCTTTGCCAAACATTCCATTTATAGTTTCCTTAGAGTCCAAAACTGCCAAAGTCTTTACTTTAGGACTTGAATGCCAAAGAGTTTTGATCCCTGGAAAACAAAGGGGAACGAGGGGGCCGCCTTGAATAACTAACCCCAACACTTACTTGCTAAAGTATTCCACCGTTGCAGTCGCCCCTGTTTCATAACAATGGGATTTCCCCCAATTTCAGTACTTCTTAGCTTGGCAGCCAAACTGTTCTCAGTTCACTTGGCCAGGGGTAAATGTAGAGGAGGGTGGGCAATTTTAATATTAAGCTAAGCTTGTTCCTATTCTTCTGCTGCATTTCGGGTGTCGCCCAACCCCCTTATTATATCTGTGTGTGGGCGGGGAAAAGTTTTTATCTACAGCCAAATAGTTCTGGACTATTTCTCCATCAATTTTATTGGTAATACTTAGACAAAACTTTCCTCAGAGGGGACGAACAGCCAGGGCTTTAAGTGAAAGGATTCAAAGCGTAAAAGTTTGTTTGCCGAGTTTCCTTTTGATTTTTTTGGGGGAAATTAGAGAAGCGTTTTGTACATCAATTTTTTGACTTTGCTTTTCTTTTTAATAAATTCTTGAAAAATACTTGCAACTTTTTGAGTAGATGGAGTGGAGATGGATAAACTAATAAAATGAGTTCCCAAATGCTCGTCGGCTTAATTGTAATTACTTTTTGCCAAAAGCTGAAGCCGTCTGTCTCCTTCAGTCCTCGTCGCTCGTTGTGTGTGAAAAGTTTTGCCAACTTGTAATTATCACTTACAACATGGAGCTGCCAGCCCCGCCCCCGCCCGCTTTTCCTCTTTCCCGCTTTCCCATTTTCTCCATTTTCCAGGTTTAACAAAACTGCCAACCACAAAGGCAGAACTGCGGGGTTTGGGGGAGGTTCCGCCCACACACATGTAGCTTAATTAATAGACATCGCAAAGTGCTGGGGAAATACCTCAATCCCCAGCTCCTTTTGGCATGATGTAGCACGATCCTGGCCACAATAATAATTTACATTTTAAGCCAATTTGAAAATGGCCAAAAAAAGAGAGCATTTCCATTTTCACAGTTAAATAAAAATTAATTACAACAATTTATCGTCGTCGTCGCAGCGGCCACAAAAAATGTTCCGGAATGCGCAGGATTAAAGATTCGAATGCTGGTTATCCTTGAATTTTTGGCTTTTTGAAATATATCTATTTTTGTACAGACCTGAACTTAGCTTACGTACTTTAAGAAAAAGAAAATATACTTCTGAATTAACAGCTTATTATAAAGAAAAACTTTTAAGGTACCGTTAATCTTCATTTTAATTTTTTGTATACGAATTTAATAAAATATGAAAAATATTACTTATTTTCCCTAAATAAATCAACATTATTTTAATCTTTTAGAGTTTTTATTACAGAACAATTTTAAAATATTGGAAACTGATGTACCCCACTGAGCTGGGCTGCCCATTTTACAGGGTACGTAACGAAACGAATTACAAGGCGTACAACCCTCAGGACAACTGTCCAACTTGGACACGCCCCCGCACCGCCCCTTAGAAGTCCAAAAGCCCCATCGTAATGTGCGGCTTGTTGTTGTTAAACGTCGGCTAAAACGCAAATGTTAAACCCTTTCGTTAATGCAAAATAATTGCTACGGTTCGTGGTCCGAGTTTACCAAGTTCCGCAGAAAAAACCCGGCCAAAAAATAAAAGTAAAACGTCAAAACGGTATTTTATTCCATCCCTTTCGCCCTTTTCCGGCTTTGGTTGGGTTTAAAAATTAGAGCGACGACGGTAGAAAAAAGTGGGCGTGTGCCGAGTTCCGTTTCATTTAGTTTTCAGTTTCCACCTAATTTACCCAATTGGGCAAAAGTGCTTTGTCATAATCAGCCCGGGAGCAAGGTTCGCATATCTAATGAATGAGTAGACTGCCGGAGAGGAGCTGTCCCCACACAGCAAACTTTTCCCGAATGGCTGGGTGGGATCTCGGGATCTCGGGATTCCGGGTCCCGGGGATGGGCATCCTCCGCTGGGCACATATTTATCGAGTTGCTAATAGGCTGTCACATAATTAGCTCTCTAACAACCAAAATCGGACTAACCTTCCCGAATGAAAAAAAAGGTTGCAAGGGCCGAATGACTGACATTAGCCTTGGCTTAGATGAAAGTCAAAGATGACCAGGAACGATAAAGTCCCAAGATGTCCTAATGCATCATGGGTTTGTCGGGTATTATGGCCTTGTTCCGATTGGGTTAAAGATTGTGCGGGTTTTTTTGCTCTGTGGCATCAGTGTAATCTATAAAGCTGTTGGGTCTGTTTATTTCAAATCAAGATTTCGAGTGACGAATGAGATTGAAGGAAAGATGGAGTGAAAGGACTCAAAGTTTACACGAAAGAAGTGTCATAGATAAAATAGGGAAAAAATTAATAGGAACGTTTATTTTCTTGGCAAATAATATAATAAAAATAGATAAAAGTTAAGAAGATAAAACTGATCTCCGGGGGTAAAAGAAAACTATAAAAATATTTATATATCATAGACATTTTCAGTGTGCAATTTTCATAGCATCTCTCACTAACATCAAAACGCTTATGGCAATGCAACATATTTTATTACCAAGACTCTTATCTATTTTATTTTAAATGCATTTTACATCTAAAATGCAAATCACCTCTGGAACTCTACTACAAAATCAGGGCAAACTCTACATAAAATAGATTTTATATGGAAACAAATTACATTATTTTCCCTGGGGCTACCCGTTTTTCAACCCAATTCTACCTGAGGGTCAGCCTCATCAATTTCGGCTTGTTGAATGTATTCGAATCTCGAACCTCCGTTTTCACCTCCCTACCAACCCTCATCATTCCTAATCAAACGATGGAAGCAGGACGGAATCGAAATAAAAATACCTAATGCGCTTTCCCAAAGGTCGCATTAAAACTCAACCGAAATTGACTTTGAAAAATGGTGTGAAACACATCACAGGGGAGACCCCAGCCCAATTGTAGAAAAAAGTTCGCATTAAACGCATTTTGCATGGCTGTGTTGCAATTAACGATGCAGAGCAGTTGCAATCAGGCATTGCAACAATTAACAGTGGCAGATGAAATAATACAGTATCATTTAAAACAAAAATTAATGTAATAAAATAACAAAAGCCCTGGTTAAAAACATTTATATTTATTATATTCGAAGCTTTACGCGGTGTAAGCTCAATCATAACCTATCATAATGGGACCATCGTTTCTATTAATATTTCCAACACTGTAAATTTATTGACAGGGAGATCGAATCGATGATTATTGTTGCAACGCCTCAATAATTCTGGCAGTTTTTTTGTTTGCACTTTTTGAAAAATGGTCACAAAAAACAACAGCAGAGGAAACAACCATGAGGCAAATATTGGTTGCCAGTGGGCAAATGCTGAAATGCAAACGGACTTCTGCTGGCCATGCTGTAAGTTGACCGTGTGAGATGATGGCCGGCACGGCGATGATTGCCATGGCTTCGCCGAGCGAATATCTATATGTATATGGCAATGGTCAATGCTAATTGCCAATTATGGACAAATTCGCCCGAGCGCGAAATTAAATTAACCCCTTTTTTGTGCTGCCCCAATATCGGAGGACGAAAATCCGCATCTGCAATCCTCGACCGCGTCATCAATCAGGGGCAGCAGGCGACAAAACACAAACTACGCGATGTGCAAATATGAAATATTTATGGCCACATATCTGCCTGAATTGTTGCCGGGGACATGGGGCATTCGCGAATTGGTTACGGCCTTTGGTCGGATGAACAACTTGATGACGTGAAGGCCAATTAGTCGTGTCCAGTTGACGACTTTAAACGTTTCCACACAAATAAAGAAAAAATTGGAAAAACGACAATGATTTTCAAGGCTAACAAAAAGGGTAAAAAGTATTTGAATAGGTTTCCCAATACTAACAATATGGCTTCAACACTTTCTGTTTAAGTGTAGGTTAAATACACATATTATTTGCTCAAAGCATCCCATTAAGTTTGGGATGTGTATACAATAACTTAAAAATTATTAGCTCATTTCATAGATTAATTTTAAATAAAGATTAAAATATGCAAAAGAAAGTTGTACAAAATATGTCATCAAAATATTTACCAAGAGTGCATCAATGTAATATTTTAAAATTATTTTAAAAATATTGAACTATATTTTATTTATTTTTGGTCCCTACCATTTTCTTTGTATCTGTTTAAATATCCCTCAATTAAAATGCAAATACCCTTACATTTGTCTCTCATTACTTGCTTATGTTTTAACGCAATTACGAATAACAGAGAAACCGCTTTAGTACCAACATATCGATCTGCAATTATAAATTGGAATCAGCACAAAGGGAGCTGCGAAAAAAACAAGCACCAATAATGCCCCAAATGAGTTAAGTGGCGAGCAGAATCGGAATTATTTTACCCTTCAGTCGCCCTCAATCTGTGGGAGCATTAAATATGTTATATAATAAAAAGTTTCCATAGTTTTCCATTCTCGCGTGAGCTGCCAATGTAATTTCATTTCGTTTTTGTCGCGATTTTTCCAGCGCAGAAAATGCTGTCAAGTGTAAAAAATAATAACACGCATCGCGTCAGATTTTCCATGTTTGGTTATGATAATGGAAGGCACAATGAGAGCCCGTTGGATATCCTTTTTTCAGCCGCTGCTCATGTGGTTTTGACGCTGTCAGGAAGGACTTTTCTGGCACATGACACAAGCACATGGGTATTGTGGTTTATAAATGATTCACAAAACTGTACATATTGTCTTAACGCATCAAAGGCAATCTTTGTCACAGGAAGCAATGAATTCGATTCGAAATTCCTGCGGGAGGTCTAGAAAGGGTAAATAAAAACAAGTAAGAATGCTATTAAATAGACTTTAGACTATATGATACTCCCTACTTATTTTTGGACAATCTCCACATATCCATAATTTAAAGAAATAGACTTGAAGATGTTTAACAAATTTACTACAATATTTTATTTTAATGTCTTAATCAAATATCTATGAGATATGCTTTTATTTTTACAATCCCAGGGTATTGAAAGGAAAACAAAATGAAAATGGTTTTCAGAATAAATAAAATTATCCTTGAAATACTTTAGAGGAGGGGAATATCGAGCTGGATAGGAAAAACAAATACGTATCATTGATGTTTTGTCATCACCTTTTTAGTCATGTCTTTTGATTTCTATTTGACAGGTTTAATTTGGTGTCTTTATTATGTTTTAATGGAGAAAAGAATAACATTGAATTGAAATACTCTAAATTGTTTTCCACCGATATAAATTCAATAAATAAATAAAATGTTGCATTAATTTTTTCCTAAGTAAAAATGCGAAATTCCTATTTGTAAAAAATTGTATGCGTTGCTCAGACTGTCAACTTTGCGAGTATTTGTGCCTGTTTTATACACAAATTGAATTCATTCAAAGAGATTGTTCAGTCATGACTGTAACCTACACCTCGCGTGTGAGCACATCGAGTGTTGTGAGCAACTTCTTGGGACTTCTGGTGAGGTTAGTAAATCCTATTATTCTTGCTATTTGAGTATTGCAAAAAATTCTTTACTTCAAAGATGGCGCGGCAGTATTTACAAGTTAATATGGATAGACCTAATTGCTTTCTTCGGATTGTACGTCTTGCTGGCGATTACATATCGCTTGTTGCTAAATGAAGAGGGCAAAAAGTGAGTTATACTTAGTTTCTTCTGCATTAAAATAACGGTTGATGGCACAGGTTCTTCGAGGCTATTATTGTGTATTGCGAGCGGAATGGTTCCCTTATTCCATTATCCTTCGTGTTGGGATTTTTTGTACGAATTGTAATGAACCGCTGGTGGGAGCAATACACCACCATTCCCTGGCCAGATGGGATTGCCATTTTGATCAGCACCAGTATCCATGGCTCCGATGATAGAGCCCGGGTCATGAGGCGAACGATCCTAAGATATGTCTGCCTGTGCCAGGTGATAGTTTTTACCATGATATCACCGCGCGTAAAGCGTCGATTTCCCACCTACAATCAAATCATTGAAGCCGGGTTTCTGCTGGAAAACGAAAAGAAGATCATTGAGACCATGGATCAGGCCTTTCCAAACTATCCAAAGCATTGGATGCCCATCGTTTGGGCAGCTAGTATTGTGATGCGGGCCAGGAGAGAGAACAAGATCAGGGATGATTACGCCGTTAAGACGATCATTGATGAGTTGAACCATTTTCGCGGCATGTGTGGATTTTTGCTTTACTACGATTGGATTAGTGTTCCACTGGTTTACACCCAGGTGGTCACCGTGGCCACCTATTCTTTTTTTCTGTTCAGCGTCCTTGGACAACAGTGGATGGAAAATCATTCGAATCCGGAGGGCACTAGTATTAGGAGGTGGTTTCCCATCCTGACCATCCTTCAGTTTTTCTTTTATATGGGTTGGCTCAAGGTAGCCGAGTCCCTGATCAATCCATTCGGAGAGGATGATGATGACTTTGAGGTAAGATCACACTTTGGTTATAAATAAATTTAAAAAAAAATATCTATAAGCTTTTCCTTCAACTACAGTTAAATTGGATAGTCGATCGGAATCTCACGGTTGCATATTGCATAGTGGACGAGATGCACCAGGAGCATCCGGAACTAGTTAAGGATCAGTACTGGGAAGAGGTCTTTCCGAATGAAATGCCTTACGCAGTGCCAAATATGCGTTCTAACCCCCCGGAAGCTTCTACTGCATATATGGAAACCCAGTCTCAACAGAAGGTATAGTTATTTAGACTTATTAAGTTCTAGTTTTATAGGTGAAAAAAGCCATGCACCGGTAGTTGCTTATAAAATATGCATTACACTCATTTTTAGTTAGTCAATCACGTTTTCTTCTGATACCCTAGAGACCCCATGGATCGGGACTTTCGACCTTTAGTAACCGCAGTAGCCGTAATAGCCGCAGTAGTCGTACTCATTCGCGGACCGCCTTTCAACGGAACTTTTTGGGAAGACCATCTGCCACAGGGAGCTATTCAGACTCTTTTCAATTGGAAGATGGCCCATCTCAAGTGACCTTTAGTGATAATCAATTTGCCGTGGATCAGGAAGATCACAGCTCTCAAAAACCGTCACAATCCACCAGTAAGAATTATATCCCATAAAACATTTGGAGCTTAAAGATTAAATATAAATCCTAATTTCCGCAGTCGATTTTAATGCTCTAATTGAGCAGCGTCGTCGCGAACGCAGGGAACGAATGCGCCACCGTTTCCTGGACATGAGAAGTACCCATCTCCGTCACGATACTTCTGGTGCGCCTTATACGGTCACAGTTCTTCGTCCCCCGTCCGATGAAACTCTATCCGAAAGCCAGGAAGCAGGCGATGGAACACAACAGGACCCTTCAAACAAGGCAACCCCATCAAACAAAACAGAAAAGAACGATTAGAGAAATTACTAATAAACAACAATGCGTTTTCTTTTATCATTAATTACCTTTAATCTAGGTCCTCGCGGATCCAGGGAAAACAAGAATGGAACCTAGTTTCGGCCAGCCAAAGCTTATATACCCTTGCAGATGATTCCTATTAATCACTAATTTTCCGATAGTTCTTATGGCAGCTACAAGATATAGTAGTTCGATATTGATAAAATTAGAATCGGAATTCGAAAACATTTAAAAAGAGTCATATCCCAGAGTAGAAGAGAATACAATAAAAACGAAGCAATAATTAATTTTCCGATCGTTCCTATTTTTTTCGAAATTCAGAATTAGCTAAAAAATGGCATTTCCAAAAGTAGGAGGTTATAGGTTCAAAAACACCCAAGATATAATTTTTTACATTTTTTTCCCCGATTATTCCTATGGGAGCTATATGATATAGTTGTCCGATCCGGCTCGTTCCGACTTATATTTTACCTGCAATAGATATAAGACTTTTGGGAAAGTTTTAGCCCGATAGCTTTAAAACTGAGAGACTAGTTTGCGTAGAAACAGACAGACGGACAGAAGGACAGACGGACATGGCTAGATCGACTCGTCTAGTGATGCTGATCAAGAATATATATACTTTATGGGGTCGGAAACGTCTCCTTCACTGCGTTGCAAACTTCTGACTGAAATCATAATACCCTCTGCAAGGGTATAAAAAGTATGCAACAAAAAATGTTTTTCTGACATTTAACGTTTATTGATAAAAACCAAGGTTACAATATTACCAAGACCTAATATGTACTTAGTACCTATATTTTATTTAATGAACTAGTCTTTTGGAACTAACCATTTTTTATTACTGTGGGTCATTTCATAAATTAATTAACAATGCAAACTACTCTGTTTATGTTCCCATTTCATTCTTTGTCGGCTTCCTCGTCCTTATCCTTGTCCTTCTTCCGTTGGCTGGTGTAGCTCTTCTCGGTCTGTACCTCGGAGTCCTTCTGGGGGACATTAGTGCGACTTGATCCTGTATCCGATCCTGCATTTGATCCCAGTTCTCCCTTCATCAACTCCATCGCGAGGGCGGCATGCTGCATCTGCCGGTTCACACGCTCCCTTTCCCGCTTCTCCCGCAGTCGATCGAAGTCGTCTTTGCTGCTGGAATCTATAGTCCTTGAATCCACCTCGTTTTCCATCTCCTCGCCACCCTGGTCGTCAAAACTGAGGGTATCTATGCTACGGTTGCCCGAGGAATACGTTATCGAGACGGAACTTTTGCTCCAACTAAACTCGCGACGAGCAAATCGGATCGTGACTTCGTCCTTGGTCTCGTCCTCGTCGTCGAATTCGGTAAAGTCGTTCTCCAAACTAGCCTCGCTCTTGACCGACTGAGCGGCGTTGACTTTTGGGATGCCCAATCGAGCGGTAGAGGCCTCCGGGTGTTCGGCCCTCTCAGACTCCACCAAGTAGGGCAGTTCGTTGGGGAACACCTCGTCCCAGTACTGATCCCTCACCAGCTGCGGATGATCGTTGTGCATCTCGTCAACGATTAAATAGCTGACCTGCAGGTTCCGATCGATCAGCCAGTTCAGTTCGAAGTCATCGTCGTCATCTCCAAAAGGACAAATCAAAGTTTCGGCCACCTTCAGCCAACCCATGAAGAAGAAAAACTCCAGGGTGCTGAACAGCGGAAAGTAGTAACTCACGATGTTGTTGTAGTGTTTGACCTCCCTATCAATCCACTGATGGCCGAAAATAGAGGCCACGAAATACGAGTAAACAGCCAGGGTAACGACCTGAAAATTGGTTTTGTTTGCAAATAAACTATAGGAAAAGGATAGACCAACCTGCGTGTAGACCAGTGGCACTGAGATCGTATCGTAATGGATCAGCATATTGCATCCGGCTCGGAATTTATTCAGTTCATCGATCATCGACTTCAGCGAGAAGTCATCCCAGATGCGCCCCTCCTTTCGGGCCCTTGTCACAATGCTGGCGGCCCAGACGATGGGCATCCAGTACTTGGGATGCTTCGGGAACTTGGCATCCATAGCCCTTATAATATTCGCCTCGTTGGCATTCAGAAGACCCACCTCAATTAACTGATCGTAAGAGGGAAAGCGCCGCTTTATAACGGGGGATATCATCGATAGCACCATGGTCAAGGACAAGCACACATATCTCATAATCGTGCGCCTCATCAGGCGACCATGCTCGTCCTGCCCGCGAACTAAGGCACTCACATAAACCGCCAAGGGATCGGGCCAGGGAACCGTGATATACTGACTCCACCAGCGCTCTATAATAATGCCCACGTAGAAACCCAGCACGAAGGATAGCGGAATCAGGTTACTATAGCTGTGGCAGTACATCACAATGTCCTCGAAAATACTGGCAGATTTGAAGGGGAAAGAAGTTAAACAGTCTTAAAAGTTTTTAAGTTAAAACACATAAACGCATTTTATTTAAATCATATTTTGAACAGGAAATCTTAAAATCTATAGATCCAAAGATTCCCGCATTTTAATAAATAGATTGCTTGAAAATCTGTTCATAATACTAAATTTAATACTAAAGACTTATTTGAAATTTGTAAAAATATTATTAAGAATAGAATACAATATAATATTATTCGTACGTCTACTATAAACTAGGTTTATATGGTTTTAAAAGGAACCTGTGTTTTATAGTTTTTTAAAAATCATAGCTTAACTTACGGCTTATCGACATCCCTTAGAGCGTAGCGGTAAATTATAGCCATAAAGTAGTAGCAGCACAGAAATGCCAGAAGATCAACCCATATAATCTTGTAGATGCTGGCGCGCCATCTGCAGATTTATCAGATATCTCAGCCACTATAGGATTGGTCTAATATCGAAGATGTCTCACCTCATCAAAAGCTTCCAGAAGCAGCCGAAATAGCTGCATGTTGCCACCTCCGCGGTGTAGGAGACAGTCATACCCGAAAATTGTCAATTGGAAAACTTTAATAATACCCGAACGGCTGGGAAATCGACTTGGCAATGGCAATGCGAATGGAAATAGAAATGGGAGTGGGAAACACTTTGTGAGGCCATAAGCAAAGCCAACTTTGAAATTAGTTCTAGTCTTCGGTTTGGCTTGGGGGTAATTTTCCCACTCAAGCATTAAACGAAGGCAATTTGGTAGGCGCGTCACATTTGTGGGCGTAATTATTTAAATTAGATCATTTATATTTGCCGCCAGGCCAGCAGACAACAACCCACAAAGGCCAATTTGCCACACGCTCTCGCCCGCACATGTGATGAAGTCGGCTCCTGTTCCTCCTGCCGCATCCCCTACCTACCTATATATGCGGATATATGTTTGTCTGGCGGCATCAAGAAGGTGCAGTAAAATTTTAATGCCCCAGCAAACATTCTGTGTGGCCATAGCGGCAATGCTCTGATTTTTTCCCACTCCATCGGCGAAAGTGTGAAGAGCATTTCGAGTATCTTATCAGCATTTATTTGCTCATGCCCAGTCGGTTGATATCATATCCTGCAGTAATTGGCAACAATCTATGAAAAAACAAAGCTTATATAGAGTAAATCGATTTAATATAGATTGAGATAATTAACCATTCGTTTATAATTAAAATAATCCAAATCCGATAATTATGGTAAATATACTAAATATAATTCTTAATTTTCATTTGTTTTAAATTTGCAATGAAATCTTGAATCAATCAATGTCTAGATTGTGATTAAATTTGGAAATAAAACTTTATACTTTGAAGTACAAGGCATAAAAACCACGAAAGTGAGTAATCGACACGTGATAATAAACTCAATAAAAAGTGGGTTTGGTTTAACAATGTCTCTAATCAGTTTATAGATAATTAAACAGCTGCTAATGCTTGCATTCGTTTACAAACGAATTTAATATGGCGAAAAGAATTTGTGAGTGGAAATGTGGAATTTAAAAATGGAAAATGCTGAAATGCTTTGGATAATCAGCTATACAGTGTACTCTATGAAGAAAATACCAACACCTCTACAATGCAATCAAAACAGATTTGTTTAATCGGCTTATCTGGTACCAGCAAATCATATCTGAAATTATGAAATCAAGTCATTCATTCACCTTCTTATATGGCCCGAGTTTACGTAACTGTAGATTTCACGCAGATAAGGCTTATAAGGTGGGTTCTATGAATTGATTCCATATAAATTTGATTTGATCAAAATACATATAATTTGAACTATATTATTTAAAACTCCAAAGCGCATCCGAGCCTATCAACCGACTTAACCACTCCATAAAATCTACAAATTGACACTCGACAGCTAACGACAATAAAAGCAGCAACATCTAGACCAAAAACAATATGGAAACAATAACAATGCGAAGACGAGCAGAAAGCATTTATAATTGTGTTCGTCTGTGCGATATTATTACTGCATTCCGCTATATAGACGGCCAGTTCTCGTAGCGCTCTCTCTATATATGGGGCCAGAATATTATCTTACACTTTCAGTTAACGTTATACACCGAAACCGTCAACAACCGAGCTGTGTGCCAGTGCGAAAGGGAGCGCGATACGGTGCGAAAGAGAGATAGCAGTACGAGCGGGAGAAAAGTATGAATGTTCAAATCTAAAGCCGAAAAACGGCAGATCGGAAATGAAGTAAAAACGTGAATACAAACAGCGTTATCTAAAACAACATAAATAACACAGTTCTGAAATTGCCTTGTAGTGGCGGCAAAAAAAAAATACACAAAAATCTGTTACTTCGCTATCGCAAAGATCATAAAAACGAAAGTCGGAAAACAACAACAACAAAGTCAAACGGCAGCAGCAGTATCACAGCAGCAACATCAAAAACACAGCAGCAATAAGCGACGTCACACAGTGTGATTCAGCCCCTCTCCCTCGCTCCCTCGCCCCTCCCTCTCGCACACCTGCTAATTTTTTTGTATTCGCTCTAATTACAACCCAGATCATCTCAGTAAACCTCCGATCCGATCTCCGAATCGCGCCTTATCTTCCTAAATCCAGTCGGCTTCCAGTGGTCTTCGTCTCTTATCAGTTTTGCTTCGGGTGTGCACTGAGAGAAATTAATTTTTTGGTCGAATTTATATTTCCCTTAAATATATTAGGTTGGCAAGTTGGAAAAACGTTAGATTGCGTATTTTTATAAACAAACATTATAAACAGCTTATTTTAAAAGACCGTTTGAGAA
This sequence comes from Drosophila prostipennis, assembly GCA_037075205.1. Taxonomy (NCBI): domain Eukaryota; kingdom Metazoa; phylum Arthropoda; class Insecta; order Diptera; family Drosophilidae; genus Drosophila; species Drosophila prostipennis. The sequence continues at coordinate 104,726 of JBAMCJ010004288.1, forward strand.
ATATAAAGTGGTATTTTTTATTCGTTTTAAATATAGAAAATAATAATAACAATTTCTTAACTATTATGCCAGTTCAGGAACCTTAATATCGAAAATTAAATTTGTTGAAGGTTAACAACAAGTTTAATTGCATAGAATTGTGGTTAAACAAAATTATTATTTCATAACTTTTACTGATAAAACATTAAAGGATGTGGCTTTTAACAGCTTCAGTTCATATAATTATTTTAAGCAGATTGCTTTACAATTCGCATTCATTCCTCCAGTTTTAGGCAGACATTTCTCACCGTGCAGCCCGCTCTCCTCGCCCATGGCTAACATTCACTGTCGTCGGACTGAGGAGGAGGTTCGAGTTCGGCTCGCTGGCCTGGTGGTCTTATCTTAGGAGGAGTACGCGAAGAATTCGCGGCTGTAATACGACACCAACAGCCTGCAGACAGACGCTCCCAGATCGCCAAGTATGTCAGTCACACTTTTGTTGTCCGTTTTTCATTGTTTTGTATGAGTGGAAATTAATAATAGACTTACAATTCATTAATAAGAACCAAACAAAGGCGAAAATATTTGCACAGAGTGCACTGGAGCAGCAACTGCAATAGGAATCGAACAGACGCGGGAATAAAACTGTTTCGAAGCCGGTGAGTGCAGTATCAAGTTTACCATAATTATATAAATACAGCATAAGTTTCCATTCGACAAGCCCGGCGGACTCACCTAGACCCACTTAATTATCTTCGTTAAGCGGAGAGCAAACGAATTATAAACTTAATAATAGAAAGGCAAACAAAGTTGCAAAAGATATTATAGGTAAAAACTTGAGCATCTGATTCTTATCAAAGTGTGGAGTATTTTTATTAGGATAAGGTGTGGGTGCTTTGGTTAGTCACCTGTTGAGAAAATACATAAAAATTAATTATTTATGCCTGATGAAGTGAAGATTTGCAACGTTTTTTCGGAAAAACCAGTGATGTTTCTTTGAATGTCATTATTTTAAATTAGAAAATAATATGTGTTGACATTTCGCATTTAAACGTGGAAAATGTTGGTGACTGAACTAAGCATAAATATATTTATACATATATAAAACGTAAATAACGTACTGATTTTTAAGAAATTTTGTTTAATACAAGATTATTTTACACATCATATTTTGTTAACTATTCATTGATTCCCCCATCCCTTTATCAAACTTTCTACAGAAAGGTGCTTCCGTAAATTTCCATTACAACTTCGCCAACAGCGAAACCTTCCCACATAGCACTCCCCACATATAGATTACCTATACCCAATTCTAAGTGGAGCAATCGAGTTCAGACTCGCAGCTCACAACAGCCTCGCCATTTACGATTACAATTTGAGCTCAATTATTTGCATTATACAATCGTGCGGCGTCACGAGATAAGACAATACGTAGATCGAAGTGCATTATGATCTTGGCTAAGCCTCTGAAAGCGACTAAGTGAACCTGCAATTTGTTCCTTTCCAGAATCCCAAGGTTTACTGAACTTTCGACAAACCGAGAGACAGAGAGAGAGATACGGAGAAATGGTTCGGCAATTCTCGCCCTGGAAGGTTCTCACCCGGCGCAAGAATCTCCAAGCGGATGGCAGCGAGGGGGATACGAAGCTGAATCGAGTGCTTGGTCTGTGGGACCTCACGGCCCTGGGTGTGGGATCGACCCTGGGAGCAGGGGTCTATGTGCTGGCCGGACAGATAGCCAAGGATCAGGCGGGTCCCTCGGTGATGATATCATTTGCCATCGCCGCACTGGCCTCTCTGCTGGCGGGTGAGTTCGATTATAACTAAGACGACAATATGATACAAGTGTCTCAAAAAAAAATATAATTTTAGTTCCATTTACTTAAGTAAATTTTCATTACAAAATACGCTTTTATAAGTATTAATTGGTATCCAGATTTGCCACATTTTGTATCGTCGCATTCCCTATTCGTTTATTCATGATATATACAAATTTCTCATAGGAGTATGCTATGCGGAATTCGGAGCTCGAGTTCCCAAGGCGGGATCGGCCTATGTATATAGTTATGTCTGCATTGGAGAATTCGTGGCTTTTGTCATTGGCTGGAATCTCATTTTGGAATATGTAATCGGCACTGCAAGTGTTTGTAGGGGTATCAGCCTGTACTTGGACTCCTTGCTGAATGATACCTTGAAAAACACATTTGCCGAGGTGGCGCCCATGAATGTAAGTTTTCTGGGCAGCTACTTTGACTTTTTGGCCTTTGGCCTAGTGGTCGTTTTTGGAGGTGAGTTGTAAAATATCTTTGTCTGCTAACATTAACGAAATCTTTAAATTTTGCAGTGGCCCTTGCGTTTGGTGTGGAGACATCTACAATGGCTAATAATTTTGTGACCTGTGTAAATATATTCATTTTGGGATTCGTCATAATTGCTGGCGCCATAAAAGGTAATTTTATTATTAAATACATAACAAACATTTTAACTGGGTTTTTGTAATTAGTACAGACCACTTAAAAATATTATATTTTATCTTTATCTCATAGTATATCACTTGGTAGAAAGTTCCCAGTTAAGGAATTTCAAGAAAGTTATAACAACATAATAAAGCAATCTGGATTGAAGATAGTTAGCCAAGATTTCCGATAATGTTTTTTTAATTAATTAATTTCCCGCCTTTCAGCCGACTTCTCCAACTGGACGGTGGATCCCAGTACTGTCAGTGCGAATTCTACCATCGGATCAGGGGGTTTCTTCCCCTTCGGTTTCGAGGGCACTCTCCGTGGAGCGGCCACCTGCTTTTTCGGCTTCGTGGGATTCGATTGCATCGCCACCACCGGCGAAGAGGTTCGAAATCCTCGCAAGAACATTCCCAAGTCGATCCTGCTCTCACTGCTGATAATCTTCCTGTGCTACTTCGGAGTGTCCACTGTGCTGACACTGATGCTGCCCTATTATCTCCAGGATGCCAACGCTCCCCTGCCATATGCCTTCGAATATGTGGGATGGCCCGTGGCCATGTGGATAGTCACAGTCGGCGGTCTGGTGGGTCTGATGGCGAGTCTCTTCGGAGCCCTCTTTCCACTGCCCCGGGTGATGTACTCAATGGCCCAGGATGGCCTACTATTTAGGTTTCTGGGCAAAGTAAGTCCGAGATTCCGAGTCCCAGTCACTGGATCCATTGTGGCAGCTCTTTTCACGGCCGCAATCGCTGGACTCTTCGACTTGGCCCAATTGGTCAGCCTTCTGTCCATCGGCACTCTGTTGGCCTACAGCGTGGTGGCTATATCCATTATGCTCCTCCGATACATGGACTACTGTGAGGTGGAGGAGAACCCGGGACAACGGGAAGTTAGAGCTTCGGAAACCACTTCACTGACCTCGAACTCCGAGCGATTTACCTTCGGTTCAGTTTGCACCCAACTATTCAATGTGCATCGCGTCCAGGAACCAAATGCGATATCCTCGAGGATTGTGGGAGTGCTGGCTACATTGTTTTGTGAGTTTGAGGAGAAGGTAACATAAATAATATTTATAATCTTCCTATCCCTACCTTTCAGGTCTGATTTCCTTGGGGATTGGGGTGCTGATAATGCAGGCCCATCCTTCGATTGCCTCCAAAGAGGTCTGGGCGCTGACTCTCCTGGTTGTCCTGGTCCTGCTGATGTTCCTGGTGATCCTGCTCATTTGCCTCCAGCCCAGAGAAGCTCGTCGCAGGCTATTCCGAGTGCCCTTCGTACCGATTGTTCCCGCCATCAGCATCTTCATCAACATATATCTAATGCTCCAGCTGGACAGTTGGACGTGGATACGCTTCGGGGTCTGGATGATTGTGGGTGAGTCGCGTTCCGCACTTCGATTACCCTTTGCATGTGGTAGAAAGTGATGCATGTGGCACTTTTGTACTAACCCCAATGTCCTAGGTATTCCCGTATTCCTAGCATGCTGGTATCTGTACGATTGCAAGAATCCGCAGAAGAGAAACCCCGAGAGGTGGGCCTTCTACAAGGCGCTGAAGGGATTGCAGGAGAGTCGGGAGCAGGAGTACCACTGCATCTCGAAGGAGAGTGTTCTGACCCTGGAAACGCAGCTGAGGAAGAGTCCCAGCAGCAGTTTGGATCAGATCCAGAATCTAAGTGATGTGGGCGACGAGCTGATCGAAGTCAAGCATGCCAACGGGAAGGTGTTCTATGTGGAGGACAACAAGAGTGAGAACTCCACTGCCACCTTGGGCTGCGACACCGAGTCGCCATCGCGGGAGGACGAGCAGTCGGTTATAGCCATGCTGGACGATGTCCTGGAGGCCGAGGACATGCAGCAGAGTCAGCAGGAGCTGGACCTCCAGCAGCAGATGATTTTCGAGCGACACTTTAGCCTGGACTCCGAGATGTATCCGAGTGTCATAGAAACCGTCATTGTGGCCACCGTTCACAGCAGCAGCGACGATGATGAGGTCCAAAGCGGAGCCTCCCCAAAGTTGAGTAAATACGAGGAGTGCAAATTGGTGGCCCATCAGATGCTGGAGGAGCTGTTCAATAGCGAGGCTTTCTACGAACAGTTGGAGCTGGTTAAAAGCAAAGAGGTTGTCCTGGCGAAAGAGGATAAATCAGGGGAGGATGTGGAATCTGTAAACGAATCCGAATCCGAGGACCGAAAGCCTGTTTTTGTACTGCAACGCCTGCCCTCGCAGACTTCCCTCAAATCCCAGGCCTCCGCCATTGAGGATCCCCTGCACTCGGCCAAGTTTAAAGACCGCTTAAGCCACATCATTATGAATGGCAATGCCCACCAGGTGAAGGGGCCGGCAAAGCGGTCCGAGGAGGGGGGGGGGAGGATCAGGAGGAGGTGGACCCCGTTGAGGAGCCCAAAGCAAGGCCGCTGCTAAAGCAATCGAAAAGCGAGACCGATGTGCGTCGCTTAATGCTCAAGGCCATCAGTGAGCTGAAAATCGACCGTAATGAGGCTGGTAATGCTGATGAGGTCCTCGCAGAAGTGCCCACCCCCTCAGAGGCCCCCGCTGCAGTTTCGGATGCTGTTCGCATTGCAGCTGCAGGTGGCAACAACATACCGCGTCCACCGAAATTCGATCCGGTGCTGTACAAGACCATCAACAGCATTAGTTTGCGCAAACAGCGACCCAGTTTGAGTCGGCCGCATATCGTGGATGCCAAGAACCCGGCGCTTTTGCCACCGGAATCGCAGCCGGAGACACGTCCGGATCCTGGCCAGCAACCGGAGTCGAAGCCGTTGCCATTCAAAGCCAAATTGGAGGCCATATTGCAGCGGGGTCCCTCGCACCGAACCCAACAACATCCGGACTTGGTGCGTCGCCAACGTCCGCAGTCCACCTACATAGAAGTGGAGGAAGTGGAGAGCTGAGGGGACTGTACACCTCCCCCGCCCCCTGGGCATATTACGGACCCCTGAACCTCCCCTGGTGAAACCAAAGAGGGTGCCATTTCCCCTTCCCCAGTTAACAGTAGTTAAGTTCTGCATGCAATCGGAATGCAAATGTAGCCCGTCTTGTACATATCTAGCATAGCTGTAGTTACAAGTAGTCACTAGTTAGTAGTTAGTACGGAATGCCAGCAATCCTAGATGAAAAGTACCAGGTGGATTGGAGGAACAAAGGAGCTGACTAGAAGGGGTCCTTTGGGAATTGTTTAAAGTTAAGTGGCAAAGGAATGAAATGTAGGGAGTCCCAAACAAAGGGAAGTAACTGCTAAAGTAAAAAGAAAGCCAATTGTGTGAAACTTAAAACTTTAAAACGATTGTGGTTTCATAACTATTAATAACACCTTAAAACTATTTGTGCAATTCATTCATTATTAATTTAGTGATGAATAATTGGGAAACTAAATAAGAATGGATAGTAATATTAAAGAGAGCCCAGTCTTAATCCTAGCCCCTCGCAATCCCCTATAAATTAACACGCATGCTGAGCTAACTCAAAACTAGTCGTAAAAGTATTAAATAAAGCGGTATTATAAACGTCAAAACTAAGTGCATGCCTAAGATACCTCCTAAAACGTAAACTAATCGGTTCTCTACTCGCTTAGGACTGTCCATATACTTTTTCTATGGACTGCCCAACAGCTACCGGGAAATGAAGCGTCAAAGGGCTGGATGGCAGAAGCTCAAATACAGTGATCGTCTCTGAACGGGGAGACGTCGAAATGTTGATAATTATACATGTATCCATATAGGTGTACATACACGAATGCATCACTAAGCCAATTTGATAAATTGTGAACAATTTGTTGGTTATAAATAAAAATATAGTTGTAATTAATAAAAGTCAATGAGTTTACCTGAGTGGACCCGAAAAGAAAGAAAAGAATGGGATGAAAGAAATGTTGATGGCAACTGCAGCCGCTTCCGGAATCGATTCCCCGATGATCTTGCGTAGAGTGTGCTGTATTAATAACCCAATGAATGGGGATCGTTCATTGTCGTTTAATTCCCAGTGGCCTTGTCTTGAGGATGGTTCCTCCTCGGCTGCACTGACTTTGATAAATTAATTGGCATCGGCTGATCGCTGAGCGAGAGTGTGCACTGTTCTCGGGGAGTGTTTTTCCCCTTTGCCCTATTTGAGAATTTTCCTGGGTGAGTTTCAAAATGGTTTTACACGGAAAAATAATAAACAGGAAGTTAGATCTATAAATTATAAATTTAGAATATTACATTTATTTTAATAAATTCTTCTTCAAAAATATTATTAAAATGAAACATTCTTAAATTGTATTAAATTCCTAAATAATATTAATAAATACTATTCAATTTGTGACATTGTAGGAATAATGTGACCTTCATTTCAATAAATTATCTTTATGGACTACAAATGAACACACATTTTTCTCAGTGTGGCGTTCCCCTTTGCTTTGATTTTGATTAGACGGAAACATCCCCTTGGGCAGCCGATGCGGCTGCTTCCCCCTTTTCGTCTCAGAACCAAACTATGCTCTGATTTATGCGGACATTCGTTTGGGCATTTCTTTGGTCAGGTTGCTCGAATGCTTCTGGTTCTACTGGTGCTGCTTTTGATGCCAGTCTGGAGATTTGTATAACCACAAGACGAAAGACGAAACAACTGGCGACTGTTTGGCGTCCCAACTCCACGGAGAAGATGGACTTGGGAATCGGAATGGGAATGGGAACGGGATGATGCGGGGAGGCTGACGACTTTTGTGCTGCGTAAGTGTAACAAATTGTAATCGTATTTGGCGGGGACTTTGTCTGGGGCGTGCCCCTGACTTCTCCGCCCCTGCTTTATTATTATTAACTTTGTTATGGGCCGGAGAGAGGAGTATCTATCTAGTTGGTAGTCCCAGAACAGAAGTCGTCTGGTGGTTGTTTTGGTTGTTTGCTACACTTGCTCAAAGACTGTCCACCCCCTTTATCTAGTCGACCGTTCAAATAGTTTTATGGCATATTTATGGGCGCCAAAACTTAAAGTCCCTCTAGCTAAGACTTTAAGACCTCCGAAAACTCCCAAAAGGGGGTGTCTCTGGGGGTGGAGTTCAAGATCTCGCCCTCACATTGCCGGAGCATTGACATCGGGCTCTGTGACAAATTGGCAACGAGCGAAACTAATTAATGCAGGGGGAATACACCAACTTTGGATATTGCATTCCATTGCTTGGAAAGGGAGCTGATGAAGGATGGGAAGGAAAAATATTCATATGGGAGATGCGATTCGAATAAGAATAAGAATGAGAATAAGGAAAGCATGAGGTCAGATCGAGAAAATGTACATGAATGTGGTGGTTTTAAAAAATGTATAGTTATTTTTAAAAAGTGCTAACAAAATTGATTTTTAAATCGGTCTAAAAATTATTATTTTCATTTAATCCATCTTTATTCTGGACCAAAACATTTTCTTCCTCCATTTTTCAATAATGCGAGTGTTAATATAAATAAGTATAATAAATTATTAAAATATTTTTAGAGGAGTAACCTTATTTAAATGTTAGGGAAAACATATTGCAGAGAATACCGTTTAAAATAAATCGGCAAATAAACTTGTATTTCTAGAATATTCTTTTCTTTTATTAAAGGCGTTCTTTTCAGTAATTTTTTAATGGTTCGCTTCGTTTTCCCTTGTCACTTATTCCTTTGATTTTCACTGCTCCAAATGAGCTAAGCTTTATCTTTCACAGTACTCCCTCATTTTTTCTGAAACAATTTCTTTTCAAATTGGTTTTCGGTTATGTAATCGTTGCTCAGCTCTAATAACATTTTCACCCATCCTAACTCCTTCGTTGTCCATGTTTTTGTTTGAAGTTTCGTTAGTTTGTTATTATTTCCACTGCCGTCTAAAGCGGCTTTTCCATATTCATAAAAATTGCGAGTTTTACCCCACACACTCGCATTCCGACTGGACATAATCCTCTTAACGTGGCCAGCCAGGAGAACTCTCGGCGTATTCCGTTCGACTTTGGCGTGTCTCCCTGATTTTCTCGTATTTTGTTTTGCCGGATTGTTTCGAAAATTAAAATATGTGCTGGGAGGGCTGAGGGTTTTAGCCAGGAGCGGAAGTTGTCATCATCATTTGTCAGGTAAATGCGGGCTGCAGTTGCAGTTACCAAACTACCGACTGCTACCAAAGTCAATGGCACTCGACAAAAACATTTTGTCAAAACAACGGAGGCGGCTGCTACTGTACGCAAAGTGGATCAGTGGATTTGTCCCTTCCAAATACACGAAAAAAGTAATTTTCGTAGCAACAGCTGCACAAATGCAGGACCTCAGAACTCGCCCGACGGAACCATGAAAAAATGGAAAAAAGGATTAGCATTTGGGCTTAGCTGTTTGTTCAATCGGCCATGACAGCCAGCAACGGATATGGTGCATGCTTTCAGGTTTTCGAGACTGGATTCGGGATGCTGGATTTTGGCCTGCGGTCTGTGCATACATATGTTAAGCAGGGGATTGCACTCGGATGAGATTAACCCATTAAAGGAGGTTCCACCCTGGTAAATGAATTGCTCTTTAATGCGATTGAAAAGGTATCCTGTGGCTGCGGTCTTGAGGTCAAGTTGAGGGAGATTAATATTGGAAAATTAATTTTGCTTCCGGTTGCTCATTCCGAAAAGGAGTTATTGAAAGAAGCTGACTTCTTTTCTTAAGGAGATAGGTTCGGATAATTGAAATGGAAATTCCTGTTTTCCGGTTTCAAGTAAAAGCAATAAATATCTCAATCGCATTTATTTACCTTTAATTTTTTTGAAATTAGTATGTTTTTTAAAATCGTGTTATAAAATGGATTAATAGATATCCTGGGGTTACAAGGTTAAATAGGATGAAATTGGATAAAATATAAGTCATTTGTCATAGTAATCGCTCAAAGGAAAAATTTCATTTATTTTCAAAATAGAAATAATATAATTTAATTGTATTTATTAAACTTGCAGTGAGTCAAAATCTGCCAAGTGGGCCACCCCTGATCCGAAGGTCCGATTTTCATCAAACTTGTTGGCTTTTTCTGTTCACAACGACAATATAAGAACTTAATTTGAACGGTTTTGCGAAATTTTATGTTTTACCGGAGTTATAGCGTTCACAATATGGTATTTTTGACACTTTTTCGAAAAAGTTGCACTCAGTTTTTATTGCATATCTTTGGAACGGTATGAGATATCTTTATGATGTTTTCAATAATCAATCAAGAATTGTATTAGCTTTTCATAAAAAAATATTACAATTTTTTAAAAATTATTTTTCTATAAAAAAAATTAGAAAAATTTTGTTAAGTGTATTTTTTTCAGTGTTCTTCACCAGCTACTTATTTCAAAACCATTTAAAAATGAAGTTTAATTCATCATGAAGAAGATCCAAAAAAAAAAAAGAGGGGCCCGGCTAAAGGTTTTTCGCAATACCTAATTTTCGGTGGGCGCACAGCGGTTTCCCATACAAAACGACAAAAAGTTTCTCATTGACGGCTGCAGTCGGCTGACGCTACGCGCGCTACGGCATGTGTTGACCAGCCAATTTTCACGAGCAAACCGTTTTTGTATGGGAAATCGCTGTGCGCCCACCGAAAATTAGGTATTGCGAAAAACCTTTGGCCGGGCCCCTCTTTTTTTTTTTTGGATCTTCTTCGTGATGAATTAAACTTCATTTTTAAATGGTTTTGAACTCAGTAGCTGGTGAAGAACACTGAAAAAAATACACTTAACAAAATTTTTGTTATTTTTTTTTAAGAAAAATAAATTTAAAAATTTTTTTATATTTTTTTATGAAAAGCAAATACAATTCTTGATCGATTAGTGAAAACATCATACAGATATCTCATACCGTTCCAAAGATATGCAATAAAAACTGAGTGCAACTTTTTCGAAAAAGTGGCAAAAATACCATATTGTGAACGCTATAACTCCGGTAAAACATAAAATTTCGCAAAACCGTTCAAATGAAAATCTTATATTGTCGTTGTGAACAGAAAAAGCCAACAAGTTTGATGAAAATCGGACCTTCGGATCAGGGGTGGCCCACTTGGCAGATTTTGACTCAGTGTGTTCTCACTCCATTTAAAAATCATGTATGATATTTCCCTTCTTTACTAACATATTTTCTTCAATAATAAATTATTTTTACCTTTCCACACCATTCACTACTTAACTTTCCAATATTATTTTCAAACCCTTAATCCATTTACCACATCCATTGCCAATCGAACATGTTGTGCGGCGAAAATCCATCTGCAATTGTTCATGACCTCGGACATTTACCCGAAAATGCCTTCAAATAATAGATCTCTCAATTGCGAAGACACCTTGCCAATTGGTTATCACGATTTTGTTTGAGTTTCATCACAATTCGCTTGATTTCCCAGCACTTCTTTTGAGACTGCTGCCTCTCTATTAAAATCAGAATCTTAACTATGGTCTTGTGGCTCCTTCTCTACATTCCTGGGTGCTCCTCATAATTGCTCCTTTGTCATTTGCCACAACGCACAAAGGATTCAAGAAAATGGTCGAGGGAAAAATAATACGCTGTTGATTTTCTACTCGACTTCAATTGATTTCTATGAGCTATCAGTGTGCCTCTAATTTTTTCTCATTTATCTTGTTTGGGACAAATGGTTTGTGCTTGTCATAACCTTCCCTACTTCTACGATTTTTTTAAGGACTCTCCCTTTTTCCCGGTGCCTTCTTCTGGTATCCTCGGGCATTCGACAATTTTTAAAGAAGAATAATATTTACCGAACCACGCACAATGGCAGGACACTAGAGAAGAGGACTCTGGGACATGGCATTGTTTTCGCATTCAATTCCCTGACAATAAGCATTATTGAGAATCTGAAATGTGGCCGGCCCGGCCTGCACACGTTCGCCCCGTCTCTTTCTGGGCCCCTCTACCCGTCCCTCTCTAAGTGTGTGAGTGCGCTTAGAATGTTAACCAAGCCAACCAGCCAAGCAATTCAAATTCAATTTGCCCCATTATGCGAGGCCCATTGTTCCTGGCTAAATTCTAAGGGGCTGTGAGGCATTCTCCAAAGAGCGAATGAGCGCGGGCGGGGGGCTGTTTCAGAGTGCATCGGGCCAAGACTGCAAGCCAAGTTAAGTGCAATACAAAAGGCAGGCAGATTAAAAATGTGCAAAAGACGCTTACACTGAGGAAAAATTTGGACCAAGGTCTGAGGATAATATTAACGGAGGTCCTCCATAAGACGTGTTTTTTTGCAATTTATTTTGGCTGAAATGGTTACATTTCTGGAATAAGAAAAACAATTGCTAAGACCACGGTATTGGTAATACAAATATCCTGATAAAATTTAATATTTTAAAAATCATTTTGTTAAAAACAAAAAATCCTTCCTATAAATAATTTTCCCTGCGCTAAAAAGAGAAATTCTATTTTAATTTAGTATGAATATTGAAATAGAATTTTATATTTTGTAGATAGATTATAATATTTGTAATATAGTATTTTAATTTAATTATGATTTACAAAATTTTGAATTCCATATGCTGATTTGAATTTATACTGTTTAATTTCTTTATCAGTATTAAGAAATGATTCTAAAGGTATTCGAAAAAATGGGTTTATTGGCAATTATTTACTTATCATTTTTTAAAATTATTAATTTTTTGTCTCTGTGGTGCGACATTGAGTGAAAGAGTGGGACTGTTTCTTCAAGCTAAATGAATGCAATAAGTAAATAACAAAATGTCGTTAGCATTTTGTGACACACTCACGCTCCCTCTTGCGTTCTCTTTCTTTCGCCCTTATCCCTATCTCTTTCCCTTTCTCTGACTATATCTTTTCAGGTCTCCGGGACAATGGGAATGTCAGCAGTTGCAGTTGCATTTGCCGCTGACATCCTGGCCTGAATGCGGCGACAGAGACAGCACAACAACTGCAGACAGAGATAGAGGAAGAGAACCGAGAATCGAGAAACAGGAACAAATTCTCCCTTTCTCCTTTTCTCACAGCTGTCAGCGGCAACAAATTGCGCGCAAAGTTCGCATTAGAAAATGTGGGCGGAAATGGAGGTGAGCATGGAAAATCTATGAGAAAATCAAACCTGGTTATAATACAAAAGTTGAATGGACTCTTTGAATGCCGAGTCATTAACCCGAATCTTCTAAATTTTATCTTTAATTCTTTTAAACAAAACAAGATAAAACTTAACATAACGAATCAGTTCTTTAATATAGCTATCAAATAATATTAATATCACACCGTGATGCTGCTTTATAAAAATGTAATGTATATTTTAAATATTAAAAATAAAATATGTACTTTATTTAATTTAAACGTCTATTAGTAGAGATAACACTTGTTTTATGCATAAGATAAGTATTTGCTCTTCATTTTCACTTGTCTTGCATAATTTCATAACAGTTTTGGTTCTAATTCCTGTAATTATGGGAAAATAATCTTCCTACTCCATAGTACACTTAAGGTATAGTTTTTTGGCTTTCATTTTAGGGCCACAATGCGTTCGCTCATTTCGTTGGCCGAAACGGGAGGCATCAACCACATCCCTCATCCTATATCCCTAACCCCCGTACCCACAATCAGCATCCTCGCCCTCATCAGGAGCCATCATCAGTTGGCAGCCAGCAGCGAACATTCAGCATCAGCACATCAAGTGGCAATCATATTAACCGGCTTAATTGTCAACACACAGCCAGCAGCACTGCCGCTTTTCTCCCGCTTTTCCTCCCAATTTCCCTACGACCTTCCCGCCCCCTTTGAGCCGAGAGCTTGTTGCGGGTGCCAGCTTGTTAACAAGTTGCCAGGAGCTGTTAACGGTTGCTACTAGTTGTAAAGGGAAACACACTCGAAACATATTTACTCACTCCTGTTACTCGCGGAAAAAAATATTTTCTTGCAACCACTTTTTCTATACAGATCATTATTCCAACATTTTAGGTAACCGAAGAGAAAAGTTTTTTTTATGGTAAATATTTTTTAAATTTATAGAACTCAATAAGTAATGTTAAATACAAAAAATTAATTAAAAATATTTTTAATAACATCTAATATAAATCACTTCCAACGGAGGAAAAATACATTTTAGGAAGTAATAAACCTTTCTGATACTCTCAAAAATTTGTACTATTTTTTTAAGTGAACAGGGGGAACGGGGAAACTTTGAGTCTCCAATTCCCGTGTTATAGTCACAATTGTGCGTTTTTCAAATGCTCATTAGCCCCAATTTTTCGACATTAGACACTCATGTTGGGCGCTGTTTGCCATTGGCAATCGTTCTGGACCACGGTTAGTTAGCAGTCGGCCCCGTTCAAAATTACAGGCAATTTTCGCCTATTTTTCCATGCCAACTAACTAACTAGCCAACAAACTAGCTAGCCCATCACAATGCTAATCAGAATTAGGTTCACAGTCATTATCAATTCCTTTTTAGTATCCCCAAAAATGCTCATTTTGTTGTGGCGGTCGGGAGTAGTTTTCGCAAAGGAGTTTCCCGTTCGGCGGGAGTGGAGGTGGGGGGCATTGAAAGCGCGTGAAAACCGCGAAATTAAGCAACGCCAAATGACAGGACAGGAATGAATGATGCCATGCAGCACTTGTCAACAAAGGGATTCTTCATCCTTGGCAACCCGACCAAAACCGAATCTCAGCAGAATCACCACCGCCCCATCATCAACTGAGCCACCATCTGAACCACCATCATCATCATCAGTGGGGCTCCTTGTCTTCATCCCACTCGTCTCTGTCAAGTTGTATGCAAACTAATCACACGCAAGCATTTGATGCGTTTAAAACACACACCCACAGCTGGGTATATATAATATCTACTTACAGACGGTTGGATAAATACAGAAGGGAAGAGTTCGCTAAGTGCGATGCGGGGGAGGCTACAAAAGTAATACAGCTATAAGAACCATTTTTAATAAGAAACTTAAAGAAATGGAAATGTTTTTCTAACTTTCGTGGGGTATAATAACTTTGAAATTTCGATAATTGTAAAAAATGGCTTAAAAAATTCGTCAGTTTAAATTTTGATAATAATAATTTATATATGTTTATAATAAAATATAATAAAATATATATTTAGGTTTCTAGACAGGTAATGTACATGTAATGTAAAAAGAAAAGATTATAGTATAAGATAATACAGAGATATTTCCCTAACTTTTCAGTACACCCATCCAATAAATTGAAACTCTGGTTGAAAGTGGGTGGTAATTGGGAGGGTGGGAATGGGGGTAGTGCTGAGGGCGCGAGCGGGCTGGCTGGGCTACATAGTTGACTGTCCCGGAGCTGTTCATCTTTTATAATGTTGGTAATTTGAACATTTCAAATCAAATCTAAACGTCAGTTGGTTACCAGCTGCGGTTTGGTTCGAAGCTCGGCAGTGAAGGAGCGAGGAAAACCGAGTTGCAGGAAGACAGCTGGAGGGAGTCGCCAAATGGAAATTGTCAGCAGCGTTTCAAATGAAAGTGCAGATTGGAAAATGGCAGCCGCAGCAGTACAAAAACTAAAAATAAAACCGGAACCCAAGGACAGTTTTGATGGGTTACAGCTTCCCTACAGAGACAACAATTCAATAAAATCATTAGGTTTTGATTTTAAAATTGGCAATGTATTCATTTATAAATGTATTCGTATATTAGTTTCGTAGTAGAAAGCCACATTTTATTATTTTGCAGAGGTAGTATTTTTAGATTTGAAAAACTAACGAATCCCAGGCAAATGCTTTTGCCCCTGTGTATTTTCCCCCTCTTCGAGTTGCCTGCATAATAAATCGACTTGTAAATGCAATAAATTTCCTATTGACGGGACAGGAGGCTGTGGCGTATTGAATTTAAAACGCTTTAAGTCGGGCAAATCCTGCAACCTAATGAAGAAGGCCCCGAAAACATTCGTCGTAGTTCACTCGAGGAATGCCAAAAATGTGCAAACATCCAAGGAGGCATTGGAAAGTCGGAAAATGGAGGGAGCAAGTGCTAGGCGAAAACAAGAAAACAAATCACGTTTTAATTTTGTTTAACTAAATACGAAAATCGCACACAGAACAGTGAGAGCGGGGCGTTGGGGGAGGGGGTTCGGCAAAGGGGCGGTGAAGCTGAGGGGGAGTGGCACTGCTGCCTGATGACGTGCAACTCTCGACGCCATTTTGTGCGCTGTCATGCCATACACAATTAAAGCGCCAGGATCTGGAGAGCAGAGCTATGTCTATCCTGTACACAGTCTCGGGCAAATTAATAGCAATTTTTGCTTTTAATAAATTTTATAGACACAAAAGTTGTACAATCTAATTTTATTTATTTATTAAAATTACCTTTAATGTGTATTTATTTATTTATTTTTAAAAATCATCAGTAAGTATAATAAATTTGACCTTTAATTAATTTTTGCAATTATGTTAATACTTAAATGGATCTTTATTTCCTTTAATTTAAACCCTTTTTGTTTTGTTGTCTGGTTTCAGTGTTTTTTAAAAACATTTGAAATTAAATTTCTATATTTTTAGCGGAACACAAACTAATTATTCCCATAGATGATTACACACAAAATTTATTACTAAATATGCTATATCCATTTCATTTGAGATTTGAATATTCTTTTCTCTTATTTTCTGACCGCAGCTGTAGATTTTCCAGGGGCGGAGAAGAAGAGGAAACGGGCGGTGGGGACTGGGGGTTTGGGGGAGTGCTTGTTCGCTCAGCTCACGTCTAGCTCAACGTCTAGTTGTAGGGAAATTAAATTAAAATTCACTTGTACGCAAAAAGTCAGGGCCAAGTGGCAGGGCAGGGCATAGAGGTAATACAGGGGCGCCGATGGGGGTCAAATTGGCAAAGGATATTGCAGGGAATCGGGGGGAGGGAGCCCGGCTTGTTGGTTAAGTTAGTAAGTCAGCGGGCGATTGGAAAACTGCGCAGATTTTTCGCTTTTCCGCTTCTCTTTTTTTCGGGACTCGGGAGAACAACAAAATTAATTCGTTGAATTTCAAATAAAAAAGGCGAGGCATTCGGAGGAAACGGGAGCTGAAGAGGAAAACTATGCTAATGATATACGAAAATTGAAATTTCAATAGAATAATTAAATTTAGCCAGCGTTCTAGAGGGAAAAAGAGAAAGTGACGAAAAAACAAGAGGGAAAAAAAGTGAAAATTAGCAAAACAATTTCGAGAATTATAATTATCCTTATTGGGGCAGCAGGTTTGCGTTAATTGCTCTCAGGGGCTAGAATATATGTTTCAATTTATTGTTTATGACGTCTACAGCTAAAGAAGAGTATTTTAATTCTAAAAATAATTAAATATTATACAAAAATTAATTCTTCTTATTCATTTATCGTTATTATAAAAACGAATGAAAGTTTTTGACATGACTTCTACTTGCACTGATTTCTGCTTTTGATTCATTTTCTCGGGGTTAAGAAAGGTTAGGGCTCATAATCTCATTTTTCACGCTGTCGAAAGCGTTTAATTTTTTTCCATTAAAAAATAAACATTTATTTTCTCGTTTTTATAGCACAACGCGCATTCTGACCTCCCTCAAGATCATCAAACTTTCAACCAGCTGATTACTTTGACACAGCCATAAGTACTTCATGTACATCGTCACCGATCGCATTATCTGCGTAGCTCTTATTTACTCACTCTGAACCCAAGCCCGATGCTCTTCATCATGACCAACTAGAGCGACTATTTTTAGTGCAGCTGAAGGTCATGATAAATGACACCAAAAGTATCAAAATACAAGAAAAATGGAATACACCAGGAAAAATAAGATAAGATCAATGGGCTTGGAGGATGAAAGAAACAAAAAAATATCAAAGAATTTAACAATTAACTTTTGCTCTGTTCAATACTATAAAAAGCAAATATAAGAGTTCACTCAATTAATTTAAACACAATATTTAGTCCAATTCAACAATAAACAATTTAGAATCCTAATAAAATTAAAAATATGGCAAAATATTAAAATGCCGAATCAGAATAAGACATTTTTTTCTTATTTTCCCGTGTACTTAGGAAACCCAAACTAGGATTCCCGCTGAGCCGAAGGAGAGGATCCTTCGAACACTCGATGCTTGAGGCAGCTGGCGCTAAGTGCTCTAGATTCGAGGGCGTTAGATTTAGTGCCTGCACTGGGAGACATATGCAGATTATGCTAAGGACACAACCAGACACCCAAAGAATGATGTGGGCTATGCCGGGCAAGCCGGTGCAAGTTTTATGAGTCTGTGTACACGGAAAACCTTTTCCAGACAGCATTCTGAGGTCTTGGGCACGCCCTTCACCTTGACGGCCCCAAAAACACGGCTGTCAGCGTCTTATTGAGCGTACATAAGCGCATTAGCCGCGGTCGCATCCATGAGATACTCGTTCCCGACCTACTCGTACTAACACTGTGCAGTTTTGCGGCAGCCGCTTTGGTCTGTGCAACAAGACCCAAAAATTGAAAAAACTGAGACTAATTTTGGGACAGGAAGGAGAATACACTGAGGATATGGAATGATGTGTTGAATGGCTCACAAATTGCATAAGCAAAGAATGTTGTTTTTAAGTATTGACAAATATTACATTTTAAGAATAACAATATTTCTTAATTTAAATACTTGTAAAAAACGCAAAACGATAATATTATTTTATATTATTTATTCATATTATAACATTTTAGAAAACTTAAAAAAATAAAATATTATTTAGCTTTTTAATATAATTTCCGAACATAAAAAATATAAAATATTGTATTTACCTCTAGTGCCATTGATTTACATTTTTAACTACTCTTAAGATTTGCCTTTCAGTGCAGAGCGAAAAGGAGAGGGCGAGTAAAGGATAATTACCGAAAAAAGAGTGCAACATATGGCATAGCCCGAAGTCAGAGGCGGGCCCTAAAACTAGACAGGGGTTGCCATATGGCCCTCTGCCGGTCTCTCTGCCTTTTCCCTAACGATCTATTCGGATTCGATCCAATGCGACCCCGACAGCCGGCAAAGAGTTTTCCTGTTCGCTTCGCTTTGGTTTCTTCAGAGTCATCTCCTGGGAGTCGTCAGTCAGTCAGCTGACTCCTTGGATCTTTCACGATCTCGTTTGATCTGGGCCCAACCCCGAACGCGGATTGATAAATAGTTTCTTGGGTTTCTTGTTCTGTTTTTTCTTTGAGTTTTTATGGGTTCGGTCTTTGGTGAGGCATCAAATTATGGGGCAAGAACTTGTTAGATCGATACAAGAAAAGTGTTTAGTCATTTCCGATAAACGAGATCAGTTTAACCCGGCTATCTAGTTAGGAGAAATATTGTAGGAAGATTTTGTTTGGGTTTTGTTGTTTGTGGATCTTTGAAAAAGGCTACCAGATGGCTTTCTAAAGGTGTGAAGATCAGCTTGGGAGAGACTTAATTTTGTACGATAGGAATCTATATGCCTTGAATATTTAAAAAAACAGTTGTCGGTGATTTTGATGTGACTTTCTTGTGTTTTGCTTCACTCTTATGCCTATTTTATTATTTAGTTAATGGTTTTCAAATATTTAACATCTATTAAACTTCTTGTGTAAATTTATTTTGATAGCCAAGAAAAAAACATTTGAAAAAGATATTTACTATTTCTTATGGGATTTATTTTTGATACAATTTTCTATAAAGCTACATGGCTTATATGACCTTTGACAGCAAAGGTGTTAGAAAACTCGTTCGGACTATATAAATGTAAAAAGGAAATTGGTCCAATTTCTTTAATGGAAGATCGATCATATGGATCGAATTGCTGCCAGTTTGTCCAGATATTTTTCCGATTCAGACGACTCGTTGACAGCATCAATTGTTGGCAAACGATCCTAAGCCGATTATGTTGCAGCTTCAGTTCAGCTATCCCTTCAACCTCTTTGAAGGCCGTCACATGTTGCAGAGGATCTAATAGGATTTACGACCTATTCGCAGAAGGGCGGGCACTTGAAGAGCCCCTCTTTCCATTCAGGCCAACTGTTGTTGACACAACAAGAAATTCGAGACCCAAAAAAGTTGAATAGAATATCTTTTGGCTTAAGTAGAACAAAAAGTAAAGTACATCAGTTAGATGGAAAAAAGTGCTATACAAATAAGTAGTTCCCTATAAAATCTGTCGATGGGCTTCTGGTTTTCGTTAAAGCGAATCGATACCTTCCTGGATATCTCTTATTTCAAAGCACTTGAAATTTTAGTTCAAAAAATACTTCACAAATATAACTGAGAAATGTATAATAAAAGTTAATCAAACTACCAAAATGATTGGAGTTGTTATGATGTAAGGAAAATCTATCGATGTCCGACATCACTTGAAACCACTTTAACTGATTCAATCACGTCCAACTCATTAGTTAAACATCGGTTTGCACTTGTCAAACATTTCCAAGCTTTTCATTTCCCATTTGTCAATGGCAAATTGTCAGCTGACAACATTTTCGATTTGGTTTTTGGTTTCATTTCGTTTCATCTACGTTTTGTGGCCTACAAAATTTGATAATCTGAAAACCAATTCAATTTGGCTATTGTTTCGCCATTGACCATTTGCCCACTGCCAAAATACAATAACTGAGAAGTGTGTGTCAAAATGTTGGGGCACCGACAACTCAGAAATGTGTCAAATCGATAATTGGCAAAACATCAGTATATCCTTGGTCCGTCGGGAGGAAAATGGGGATGTCCCGAAAATCACAGGATACTTAAGGCTCCAAAGTCGAGGCAACAGTTGACAGCACTCCAAGCAGCACTGGTCACTTTTGGAGAGACCACAAAACTGAGGCTCCCGAAAAGGTTGAAGGACTCCAAATCGAGTTATGTGAGGACCTACTTAAGTGTCCTTTTCGGGCTGTGTATGTGCCTGTGTGCACTTTAAATTTGTCTCCACACTCGAGGATCTACTTCATTTGTCTAATTCTGGAGGTTTCGGAAAGTAGGCGACAGGCACGCACTCCTTGCACAAATGAAAGTAAATCCTTGGCCTAAGCCCGGCAAATTGTGGTAGTGAGTGTGCGTGTGGGATAATCTGCATTTGAATAAGAGCATTTTAGTGTTTTTTCAACTATATGTATGTGTCCCCCACTCGGTCTCCGTCCATGTGAGTGTGTGATAGAGTGAGTGTGTGCTGGTGTGCGTTAGCCCCTGTCTGTGTGACACACCCATGTGTTGGCAGGCCATCAGCCTTTTTGCTGTTTTCATTTTTTCTGTCTTATCCAGGATACTCTGCAAAAGGAAACACCCATGTGTTGGCAGGCCATCAGCCTTTTTGCTGTTTTCATTTTTTCTGTCTTATCCAGGATACTCTGCAAAAGGAAAGCTTAATAAGTAAGTGAATACATTTTTTAAGTTTTGAAACTATTTTAATATTTATTTTATCGATTTTCTAGTGCTTTAATCATTTAATGTATGTAATCTTCCACATTGGCCTTTTAATTCTATTTTAACAAACATAGATTTTCCACTATGCTGATATTATGAATTTGTAAAGATCTTTAAATACATAAAATCTCTTAAGAATTATTAAAATGCACAAAAAATTGACAAAAGATCAGATTGATATGTGCTGATCAATATTATATTTTTTAAAGATCAAGTTTTTCATATCATTTTTATATGAATAAAGATCATGTTTATCTCAATTTACATTATTTGTTCAAAAAGTATTAAATTTGGTACCTTTTATATGATTTGATAAAATATCATGTTGATATGATTGCATCATAAATTTGACATAAATCATATCGGCTTTTTATTGATATGAAATAAGGTAGAATTGACCCTATTTCACATTGAATATTTTTTCTGTGTGTTCAACGTGGTTTTTAAAAGAGCATTTCAATTTCCCTAATCTAATTCGAAAACTCTCCTTTTGTAGTTGGGCCTGCCCTATAATTTGAGTTTGTGCATTTGTCCTCACTCAAGTAATCTTTTTTCCGAACATTTGTTTGGGCAGTTGTCTCTGCCGTTTGGCAAAAGTTCTGCCCAAACATAACCAGAGGACCGAACGGGGAGTCCTTTTCCCACTCCCAATTCGCTCTGCTTTAAAATAATCGATTTTCTGCGTAATTCTTTGTGTGGGTCTCCCAGTTGGGAGCCAATTCAATCGGAGATTTTTCGTGTCATGCGAATGGGATCTGACAATGTGGGAAATTAATATAATTTGCCTGATTTGCCACTGTCTGAAGTTTTCAGTGTCTGCGGCAAGATTGGAAATGTTCTTCTGCGAAATCAAAATCAATTTTAACGATTTCTGGTGTCAGCTCTTCCAAAAAAAGGAAATACAGAAAAAGATACAGCCAAAGAAAACTTCTGTCAACTGTTTGTTGCCCTGATAAGGGAAAATGGGGGGCTGACTTTTCTCCCCTTGGTACAGAAGATTAAACTAATTGATAAAAATGTTGCACGTTGCCGGAACGGAGTGGGGATTTTGCGGGTGTGTTGGGAGTTTGTTTTTCAGTGGGTTGTGCTATTGTAATTTATGTAAAGTAGAAAACAACGTGTAGGTCGCAATTTGCTGTGTGCCTGGGTCACACTTCCCAGTCCCGTCCCCTCACCTTTTTTAAGGCCAATCCCTGGCAACGCCGCATGTCTTGACTTTTAAATCCAAATGTATTAAATTTCGCCCCAACTGAAAAGAAGAGTCATGGCCATGGCTCTTCACATTGTTGGCTTCCGCTGAAAGCGATGATGACGGCAATAGTAATGATGTTGGTGGTACAGGTAAAGTGCCATTGGCATTGCCATAAATGTGCCATATACATAGTATTCGCCCTGCTTCTCTGATGCTTTGGCATCTGGCATGGCAGCAATTATTCAACAAAAGCTACTGACAATTATGGCACACCAGCCATACATACCACCAAAGAATGCCATATCCTTCCGCCGCTTCCCCGCCAACAGCCCCTCGAATTCCCCATCCAAAACATAGCTCAAATGATGGTGCCGGGTGGATTTCAAAAGTTGTAAGTTTATGAAGGTTGCGGAGCGTTAAGGAATGCGACCTTGGGCTCGGGATATTTTCAAGTACTATATAGTGGTTGCCACAGATTTATTTTTCAGGTCAGGAGGGTAGAATATCCAGGGGAGATTTGTAAGGAAATCCTATATTTTAGTATTCCATGTTATAAGAAAAATTCGTATTTTGGATATCAAGTGGTGAATTAGTTAAAGAAATAAATATTCTGTAGACAAAATGAACTTAATTGCTTGCTATGAATTTTTGAAAAACTATTTTATGGGTCATTCCACGTGAAACGTGACAGGCCAATTTGGGTCAAATCTCAGAATCAAGCGAAACTTTTTTTTTCGATAGAGGATTGAAATATAAGGATCGGTTTTTTTTTTCTTTTTAACTCTTACCGTTTATTTTAAAAACGTATTTTTCTAGTTTTGTTTTTTTTGAGTTATGCAGCACTTGAGACTCGTTTGAGTTATTTTAATATGTGAGATGCCACTTTGTGGCATATCTTAATATCTTTCAGAAAAATATTTAAAAAAAATTGTAAATTTAAAATTAAGTATTTTTTAAGAGAATTTAAAATTAGAAAACTTCTGTACGCCGGAATACATATAAATATATTTTATATATATATATGAATATAATATGTAGCAAGGTAATAACTAAAACTACATGAAATCTATAAGAAAATATTTACAAAAATATTACAAGAAATTTGTTCAGCGTTTTAAAATATGTCCCACAATCATTTAAGAGACTATTTCTTCACTGGCGTTTTTTCAGCTGCTTCTTTTAGAGGAGTTCTCAGCCTTCATTAGTTCTTGATCAGAATACAAAATCATGCCCTTTACATGCGGGTTCTCCTAAGATATTTCATTCGATAATTAAGTGTAACATATTTTTTGAACTTATGCATGCTGGTAGCAAAGGGAACTGCTCACACAACCCTCGGAGTGAGAGAGAGGGGCAGCTGCTGTTAGACAGAGAGGGTGCCATATGCAAACACACACCTGGCTGTTAGATTTAGATGGTATAAGACCAGAGGAACAACCATGTGTCTGGGAGTGGGAAGGATGTGGAGCCCCAGCTGGCACATATAACCCCCTAAGCCCCCGCCTCTGGAGGAGTTCCGCCTTCTCCCTTAACCCCTTCTGGCCCTTTCCCCAGATTGTCTGCGTATGCAAAAATATAATTTAACACACATTTGCGCAATTAGATTCATTCGTGCAGGATGAGTGGGAATGGGCGGAAGAGGGGGCTTGGAATACGAACAGGAGTCGACTGACATACAAATGAATATCTATGAGTGTTGCTCGGGATATATACAGCCAAAGTCAAATAAGTAGAAAATTAAATATAGCGTTTGAATAAGAAATACATTTTTAAAACCTCATTTTTAGTTATGGGAAAAATACATTTTAAAATAAAAATGTAATTTAGGTATTTAAATATTTGTGAGTACAAAGAATATTTTGTATTATTACTAATTTAAAAATCAGAATTTTATTTACGAAATATTATTTATTTCTAATAATTTCTTAAATATTAATAAATTATATTTAAATAACTTCAAAATACTTCACTTCTTATTTTACTATAATTTCAACTCGAACTGTGTGTGAATTTCTACAGGAGTGCGAGTATGTGCGATTGCATGTGTGTAAATGTCACAATTTGAATACATAAAATGCAAATAACGACACCGACAGGACCCAGGCAAGGACTTCTAGTCTACCTTCCCCATTCGCCTCAACTCCTTTGCAGATTCCTTGGCTAAAAAAGGAATATAAATTGCTTCCAATGCAGAGACATCTATTAAAAGGACATAAAAAAGCATAAAGGCGGAAATGATGTATGGAAGAAGGCGCCCACCCACCTCCACCACCTCGTTGCCAATTTAGCGAAAAGGAAAGTAGAATTGTAACCAAAAGGAGGCGACCTGTTGCCCCACATATTTTTGGCAGTGCTAATTTAAGCAATGCAGGTAAAGTCAGCCCCTCCTTCCTGCAAAAATAATAAAATTTACACACTTGCAAATGCTGCTTGCTAGTCCCTGGATTTCCTTCTTTTTTTAGGTCCTTCTGCATGAAATATGCTCGGG
This sequence comes from Drosophila prostipennis, assembly GCA_037075205.1. Lineage (NCBI taxonomy): Eukaryota > Metazoa > Arthropoda > Insecta > Diptera > Drosophilidae > Drosophila > Drosophila prostipennis. Next base: position 129,187 of record JBAMCJ010004288.1, read on the forward strand.
CAGAAAATGCTTACAAGTGTAAACCACAGCCTGGGCACATGTAGACCTGTCAAGGTTTTCCTGTGGAAAGCCGGGGGAAAACGGAAAAGGGGGCGGTCCTCTGCTCCTCTGTAATTGTTTTTTATAAAATTTAATTTATGGCATTTTTGCACAGCCTGGGCAGAGGGGGCGTGGCGGGCGGGAAAATTGAGGTGTGCGCTTTGCACTGCACTTGAAACTTTTCCCTAGCATTTTTTCACGGTGCAAGTGTGCGTGTGTGTGGGTGTGTGCGAGTGGTATTAAAATTTATTTGTATGACATTTTCTATATGCACGGGGAAAGGAGAGAACGATGGTTGTATTCGCATTCCAAAAGAGCAAGCGAGAGGACTGTGACAAATTTAACGCCCTGCACATCAAAACTAAAAGCTGCCTAACAAAAAATTGACTGTAACAATCGGGGAAAAAGGTGCGAGCGGGAGGGGGATTTCGGTTAAAAAGAGACAGGCTTAACTACGGTCACATGAAGCTTTACTCTCGTATTACAATTGACATGATTTTAATGGCATTTCGCATTGAATTGTTCAAATTGGAGAGCGGACTTAATGGATTTAAAGCAGCGGTCGGCACACAATACAGTGTCATTTTGTTTTATATTAGTGTGAGTAATTTGCACGGGGCAGCTCTTCGATGTGTGTGTGCAAACTGCTGTTCAACAGTGTACGTGAGCTGGCAGAGCATGGACAGAACGGTTCCCTATGCTCACTTAATAGGACGCTGCCGACCGCTGATTTAAAGCTGTGCACATATTTATTTGGGGGGGAAAAATACGTTGGAAAATCGTAAAAATGTTGTAATTTACGATAAATGTATATGTAGTCAAATGAACTCTAGTAAAAAGTAAATGCTAGGAGTTAAATTAAATGCTTTCAGGCATTTTAGTTTTCTTTAAATTATATTTATGCAAATATTTTACTTTTTTTTGTATCTTTTTTGAAACTTTTCTTAATGATTATCTTTAAAGTATAATACATCGCGCCTTTCTTATCCACAAAGAACACCGAACCTGAAAGATAAACGATTTAGACGTTTAAGAACCCTTTATAATAAGGGATTATTATTACAGGATTGTTCGCAATTAAGGTCCAGATAGCTTCACGATTTTTAATTTCATTTTTTCAGTCCCCATCAATTTTCTCCTTCCACTTTTTTCCCGCCTTTACTTCTCCCTCCTTCGGACTCAACTTAACCTAGACCATGCCATCATTTGTTGTGGTCGGTAGAGCAACAATAAAAAAAGTAGAAAGAAATAAATGAAATCTAATTGCCCTGTCCTATGCCCCCGTCCACTTTTTTCTGCCTTTCCGGAATATTTTAATTAATTTCCCTCAGAGCCCCCAACCATTTATTTTTCGCTCGCTCCCTGTGCACAGAAAATTTGATTTCTAATTGCTCTGTCGCCTGTGTTTCAGTTAAGGAGAGAAAATGCCAGCGGAAGGGGCAAAAAAGTTCTTTCATGTTATTTATTCACTTTGATTATGGCAGAAAAATGTTGACGGCATGCCATCGCTCGGTTGCCATTTCAATTGTTTCCATGGCAGATGAGGAGAGGCAACCCTTTCCCCGTTCTCCTGGCAACCCTGGCGGACAAAAGTCAAGCACACAAAAAATATTACAATTTTTTTGTTAAGTAATAAAATTAATATTTAAATAAAATGTTTAAAGTCCTTATCAAAAATAAAATAAATATTTGTGATGAAAAGCTTTGATCGGAAATTTCAAAACGCTTTTTGTTATAATAATTATTTTTCTCAGTGCATTAGTCTTACAACTGTTCAGGCAAAACGGAAGGGGACATTTATTGGGACACACGCACCTTGGGGGCAGAAATCAAAGTCAGATGCTTCGTCCACAAAACAGCCTAGAGGCACTTTAATGCTCAGGTTAAGTCAATCCCACTTTCACCTCCCACTTTCACCGCTCGTTTTAACCTCCCTATTTTGCCACAGTTTTCCACCAACCACCCACCACCCACAACATCCTTGCTGCATATTTGTGGTTGCAAAACGGCTGCCTTGCTTTCAACTTGGGTTTGGGTAAACTATTTCAGTTCAACCGAGCATAAAACTGAAACTCGCCTGGAAAGTGTGTCAAAAATTGAAGAAGCAACAGTAAAAACCGAACACTTGACGAAAGATACGGATGGAGAACATGAAATCTTAAGATACTTTTCTTGTGGACGATGTACTCAGATGGAAATATAAAATGGCAAGTGAAAAAACTCACTGTGATGACTCAGAGGTTTATAACATCAACTGTAATCTCCTTTGGTTAACATTTGGTAAACTTTTTGTAAGCCGGCCTCGTAAATAAATAAAATGCTTTAAGAAAAGTACTAGCCGAAATAAGTAAGACTTATTTCTTTGGATAAAAGGGTCATGACATTTAAATAAAAAACAGGACTCACCTTAAATTCATTTTTCAGTTATTTTTATTATTATTTAATCATATCGACCAGACCCACCAAAACATTTCGATATCATTTAACCTACCTCAATATCATCATGTCATGTATAAAAACTAACACCCATATCTGTGGTCATCAACACCGAAATTTCGTTACCTATAACATGCAAGCCATTTAAAGTGTTTTCTCCAATAAAAACCCGTCCCAAACAAGACTTTAATGACCTGATCGTTAAGATAGCTCCCACATAAAAGAGAACGATATGAAAATAAAAACTTGCAACAGATGAAATTGCCAATAAATATGAAGGAATTTCGTAAACATGTGCGCAATCTGAAGAAGAAGAAAATTCCAAGGCAAATAACAACAATGCCGACATTGACACCGAAAAATTGTTTAGCGAAAAGTAAGTCACAGAGAAAACCGCAAAAAACAGGAAAAATAGGAAGAAGCAGAAAAGCCGAACGAAAACTGCGAAAAAAAGGTGGAGCAGCCACAGTCGCCGTCAAAAGTCTGCCTGCTTTGTTTCTATTTATTTTCCTAAAAAGCTTCTAAAAATATAACAAAACAAAGAAGTCTTTAAAAGCTCTCTAATGATTAGCCCGCAATTAATTAAAATTTATTTTAGTTAAAGCCATCAAAAAAACAAAAAACAACACACACAAATTGGAGTTCCAAAAAATGTGTCACCCACGCACAAAGAGAATTGAGAGAGAAAGAAAGTTGGAGAGAGTGGGAGAGAATTTCCCCAAGTGACCCAGTGAGGAACATGAGAGCGGAAAACCGAGAGCGTCAAGTGAGAGTCTGCAAAGTCGCCAAAGAGAACTCACCACGGGTAACAGCTGTCGCGGTTCTCTCGAAAACAGGAACACACATCGCACACACACACACAGATGCTGTCGGAAAATAAGGAAAAACATTGAAAGGACTGCCACAGTTTTCCTCGCTCTCTTTGCAACATCCCATGCAGTGCATTGTTCGACTGACTTCACTTTTGAGGGCTTCCTTCGCCGTCTCGAAACAGTTTTCGTATTTCCAATATATCCAACGGTTCCCCTTTGTCTCAGCGTCGATTTAATGAGTTTTCCTTCTTTCGGTGCGAAGTCCTGCGGCGCTCCTCCAGTCAAATTCCTGCTGGGCCTAATGGCATTATGGAAGCTGTCATACTCGCACCTTCCAACTCAAATCGCAGCCGATCCAACTGAATCGTCTCGATTCGAGTCACACTTCACGGCTGCTGGACAGGACATGCACTTAAAGAAAATACGCAGTCCATTAAATGACTGTGTCGTAACTAAATGTTGCAGAGCTTCAATCTATTTGTTTTTTGTGTACTTTTTATAACAATAAATAAATCTCTTTATAAAATAAAAGTAACAAAAGTTGGAAAACTTGTGTCATTTTTAAAAAGTAAGGATTACAAAAACTCTCCATTATATACAATTAGTAGAAAAAAATATCTATTTATTATCTATTTATCTACAAGCTTCGAGCTTATTTAGTCAGCTAGTTACAAAAACGTATCAATTAAGGTAAACATATTTGAACTTATTATCTAATACACCACTTATATTTAATATTTAATATTAATATTAGCTCGCCTTAAATTGATTAATTTTGATTATTATTAAATAATTAGGAAAATTCATTTTTAAGGGTTTAAAAACTTTTTAATTTTTAAGATGTGAGATCCCTTTTAATTTAAATTGCGTTGTGCAGCTTATTTTTTTGATGCTATTAGGTAGCTAGTTCAATAGTCGAAGTGATGTACATGAAGTTGTATTTCTGATAGCAGAGTCCTGTGCCTAACTGAAGTGGTGACATTTAAAAATTATACTGGATAGATTTTTACGCACCTGCTTTACTTTACTCTTCAAATTGTATAATTATATTTTATTTTATAAAATAAAATATAAAGGAAAATATTTTATTTAGTTTTATAAACAAGTTTGAAATCCTCTAAGCAAACTATTTAAGTAATTTATGTTTTTTTTTCTGAGTGCACTTAGTAGGACTCACACAGAGGACAGCAAGGAGTCCAACAATGCCAGAGTGCCGTCTTGATTGACAGCTAAATGTCAAGCTAAACAGTGTGAAATCTCCAGGATTGAGGACAAAGGCAGCACTGATTGCTAGGCGCATTGCCAAATGCCTTCGTATTGTTTTCCCACCCCCCTCCCCCCGCTTCCACCAGAGCCTTTTGTTTCGATCGCAATTTTCACCAGAGAGCGAAAAAATCAAGCCCAAGCGCTATAAAAAATACAAAACCAAATGTCCAACAAGCAAAGTTAGATTGAATCGTTAGGAAATTGACACTTTCACTTCACTCCAATCGAGGGGTGCGAGTCCTCGAAATTTATGAAATTCGAGAAGCCGCTGGTTATGAGGAAAACGCTACCCGAGAACTGTCCCGACATACAAAATTGCTGCTTCATTTGTGGAGCAGGATAACGAGGGTCTGAGCGGGGAAAGGGAAAGCGGGGAGGGAAATGCTTTGACAGCAGGCACAGACCAAAAGTCAGACTTAAAACTCCAGGGAACGCGAAGCGGAAATGAGAAGATTATAGAGGTCTGCAGATGAAAAAAGCATATTGTTATACGCAGTATTTCACTTTCAATTGTTAAAAAGCGATTCAAGGGAGTCTTTAAGAATATTACAAATATAACGGTGTCGATTTTGCCATTGGAACCGTATTTGAACCTTTTAAGACGATTTCACACGGCATATTGGGGTAAAGACTATTGTTTTGGCGATAACTTTAGTTTTTAAAGCAGTTTTAAACTCACTTATCCTATAAATACTTTAGTATAATAATATTTGACATCCAGTATTCATACGCTAGAAATAAACAATAAAAAATAAATTTATTTAAGAGGTATAACAAATTTTTAACAATTTAGTATTAGAATATTTTTATTTTTACCATTAATTTTTCCTTTAAAAATAAATGTATAATCAATTTCTATCTATGGTCCGATTTACATATTATCCTGTCCATTTATCTGGTCCCATAGTTATACCCGTTACTCGTAGAGTAAAAGGGTATGTTGTATTCGTGCAAAAGTATGTAACAGCTAGAAGGAAGCGTTTCCGACCCCATAAAGTATATATATTCTTGATCAGGATCACTAGCCGAGTCGATCTTGCCATGTCTGTCTGTCCGTCTGTCCGTCTGTCCGTCTGTCTGTCTGTCTGTCTGCATGCATGCAGATTCTAGGAGTTCCTACGCAGCGCAAGTTTATTTCAAAAAGGTGCCACGCCCCCTCTAACGCCCACAATAGCTAATATACAATTTTAAAAATTTAAATATTTCGGAAAAGTAAAAATGCAGTTTTGTTGTGTTTATCAATACCTATCGAAATGTAGAAGAAATTTTTTAAATCGGACCATTCGTTTAAAACTTATGCCTGATCAAAGTTTTTATCTCTCTCGCACTCCCTTTAGCTGAGTTACGTTTATTAGATAGTCGGGACACCAACCCGACTACAGCGTTCGCCCTCCCTTTAGCTGAGTGACGGGTATTAGATAGTCGGGACACCAACCCGACTATAGCGTTCTCTCTTGTTTTTGCACTAGTTTTCCACGCTTGAAAGTGCCATTTTAAACCAACCATTCTTTTCGGCTTGCCAATTTCTTCCCACCGTTCATCTAAGATATGGGTTAATCCAACTTCCGTTTTAAAAACAGTCGCAAGTGCTAATCCAAACTCTCGGCATCTCGAGAGTTAACCATCTCATCTTCATCTGCTTAGCTTCCCATCCCTCTTTGTCCCCGCAAATCCAAGCCACTTTGCTGGGTAAACAGAGGCGAGTTCTCAACACTTTTATCGGAGATTGAAGGGGACATAAACATCCTTTTGAGGAGCTGGGCATTCACGTATCCGCATCCGTATCGCCCGGAATCGCACTGCAAGCCCCGGGGCTGTCATCTCGATGGAGATATTATCTAATTCCATATTCCCACCCCGCCCACGTAGAGCAGATCTCAATGCAAAATCCAATAGTCATGCACACACACATTCAATCCACAATTGAAGAAGATTGAGCAGATTGAGGAATTGAAAGGAGACTCCAAGGTAAACACTTGCGGATGCTCAAGATTAGTTGTGGTGGTGGTCCGGTTCGCCAGTGTCCTTCGGTATTTGCTTTAAAAGGACATTTTACAGCCATCGGCAATTCATCTTGTCCTTTCTGTCCTCGGGAAAGGAAATAAAAAATTTGTTTGTCAGTCCACTAGCCGATTCCCAAATGTCTTTATGAGCCTTGTGCATTGTCCTTTTCTCCTTTTTATACTTTATATACTTTCCATTGGAGCGGAAGCAGGAAACACTAACATGTAGGTAAATGTCAAGTCAGCCCAGTTGGCTGCATTTTCTCTTTCATTTTTTTGTCCACTGATTGTTTACATTTTGGCGTATTTTGACAACTAAATTGGTGGACGAAGGACTTCGTCTTATTTCCCACTTTCCCACCCAAGGTGAGCCACCCGGCCAGCTCCCTGCTCCTTATAAATTAAATGTCAACCGCCCGTTTTCCGATTTCAGTTGGCCACATGTTCGATTTCCGGCTGCCACCTTTTCATAACCCACAGAACTGTGGCCAGGACTACTTTTATGTGAACCGTACTCAGTCGAGCTGGGCTGAGCTGAACTGAGGCGAACTGGATGTGGACCGTCCCGAAGGTCGACCGGGCAATTACTTGGCTAAAATGCTCAGACCCAACTGCTGCAATTCCAGCTACCGCTTTTCCCTCACGCTTTTCCTCCTTTTTTTCGATTCGTCCTTGGCTTGTGCAATTTTCTTTGGGCACAACTGTCATTATGGACTTTGGTCAGGCTACATTCAAGATTTGTTGCAATATATTTGCCGACGTGGCCGGGGAGGCGAAACCGCAGCCTCCTTCTGGGCTCGGCATGTGGAAAGATATTTTCCAATAAAAATTGGGTTAGTTACGGAATTTTCGTGTATTAAATATTATTTACCTCAGCTTTATCGCTTCAGCTGAAATTCTAAGACATTTTTGGGCGAGCTTATTTTAAGTAAGGAGTGCCATTTTATTACTTGAATTGGTGGATTTTATTGAATTAGTTGTGCTATCTATGAGAGGCTAAAGCTTACAAAATACGAAAATTTTTGTGGTCAATTAGCTTAAAATTTTACCAAATTTAAATAAATCAATACTGTAAATAGAAGTTTAATATTTAAGAAATTTAAGAAAACTGACTAATTTATTATCAAACTAAATTCACTATTTTAATTCTCAATTAAATTATATTCAGCCTCCACTCGTTAATTATATTAGTATTTATTTCTATAAATATAAACAATAATGGCACATTTGTAGATGAATTTTCTTTCAATTTCGCCTTTTAAAGAATGTTAAAGCTTTTTCTTGGTCAACAAAGATGACCATAAAATTGTCTTGTCCCCTGTGTAAATACCAAAAATCTATTTTTTCAACGAAGGAAAAACCGATGACAGTCTTGACTTGATTTGTGTCAGCTAAATTCCATTATATTCCATTAAATATTTTTTTACAAGTGTACTCAGAGATTAGGGTACCCCCATTTTTCTCGCCCCCAATGACAGACACTTTTTATCCTGTCCGTATCTTTTGGATACAGATCCCCGACTAGTTGGACAGATAGCCTGGGAAAATTTTTAGCTTTAGTTTGCTGCTAATGAGCAATTCATGTCAATTGCTAATTAGTGCGCTGAAGATTCCTATCCGCCTGTCTGAGCCGCCTGAAATGCCTCACTGACTGACTTATCCTATCTGGCCCGGCTATGTGGCTATCTGGCCATTTTTATGGCCCAAAGAAGCTCCAAGCCAGCGAGACACAATGGCCGAGAAATTAGCAAACCCATGGCAAGATAAGTCAATTAGGTTTGGCTTTATAGCTGCTGCTAGTGAAAACAAAAGGAGCTCAGAAAGGCAGGCGAAGGCCGGCAAAGTCGAAGGAAAACCAAATCAAATAAAATGAGGCCAAAATAAAGGCAACAATTAATAAACGCAAACAGAGTGAAAGAGAAACGACAAACGAGGACGAGCCAAAGCTGCCAAAAAGGATAGCGGAGTGGGTGAATCCAGTGGGTGGGGATAAGGAGGATGGCACTGGGGGGTTGAAGGATGTGGGCCGGTGGGCTGGTGGGTGGGTGGTGTTTGCCTGTGACGTGTATGGGCAATTTAAGCTGGCATCGGACAAGCAACTGACAGGAGGGAACCGAGTCCGATGCTCTTGTTACCGAGAACTGCGGCCCCCAGAGACGCAATTGTTACATTTAATTGTGATTTTTGTGGCCCCGCCTCTGGTCTCCCTACATTGAAAGTAAATGTATTACATTTTATTTGTATATTTTCGATTAAACGCTTAAAGTTTTTATGGTAAGCAAATAAATAAATATTAAAATCAAAATTATACTTTTAAAAATAAAAATACAATTTATTTATAAACTTTTACATGGAAATAAATGTATAAAACATAAAGTATTTAAATCCAACTTAAATTGAAATCAAAGTAAGCTGTCATATTTAATGTGATTATACTATTATTTCACTATTACTATTATTTCTGCCCCAAAAAAATCATGTTATCTCAATTTTTAGCTGAAATTAACACATAAGTTTTTCTGAGTGCATCCGTAAAGCTGCTTGGGCGCCATAAAATATGCAACCTTTCTTTCTAGCTCTTCCCTTGGCTTTGAGTGAAAGTAATCCGAAATGCTGTCATTAGGCCGAGTCCAGAGCACAGAGGCACAATTAAGATTGACTTGCAAGCCGCCCAGACGTCAGGCTAATGCCAAGGCAAGGACATCCACTATAGCCGGCAAACCAATCCAATCTCCACACCGAGAGTTATGGCTTTGTCGAAAAGTGGACTCCGATTCGGCTCCGCTCTGCCCCAGCCTCTGGTTTATCTTGTGGGTCATTTCTCATAATTTTCCACAGCTCGAGAATTATTGCAAAAGTTAATATTAATGACGTTGATGAAAATCTTGTCATTCGTGTTACCAAAAAAGAAAAAAAGAGAAGCGAAGCGAAGGAAACCTTCGTTATGGGGCACATAAATAAAGGAGCTGCGACCAGGACCACGGACAAAAGCCAGAAGCGTTCACCAAATTGATAACCACCGAAAAAAGAATAAGAGACCGGCGAAGAAATATTCCTCCTTGGTTGCATGTGCCACCACACAAAGGAAAGCGAGCCACAAAAACCTCGTCCTTGCCGCCATTTACATTTGAAAGAGCCTGCGAAAGCCTGAAGGTGAGGAAAATAAGGGGCACACTGTGAGAAAAACAAGCTATGAATGAAAAACTAACAAGTAATCCTGCGGTTGTACCAAAAAATATTTCGGAAAAATTAAAACAAAATTAATGTAATTTAAATGCCAAATAACTAGTTTTAGATTTTATGATTTTTTTTTCAAATTTTTTAGAAGGGGAAAACCTTTACGAAACATGAAAATGAAATAGTTTTCCACAGTGCAGCAGGCTTATTAGACTTGGCTGCTGTTCGTGGCTCTGCTGCTGCTGGTGATATAATTTTAATAACTTACATAATATATTCTTTTGTGTGTCCAAGCCACATAATTGTTAGAAACATTAGGCAAATCATTAGCCCAGCTCGAAAAGTGGGTGGGCAGGCGTTCCGTTGGCTGACGCAATTTGGCTGAAATGTTTTTGTGTTTGCTCTTAGTGGCGACAAAAATATCTTTGGCCACATACCCATGGATATGGGAAAACTTTCGAGCCAGCTAAGGAAAATTACCCACAGATAAAGTGCCCAGGGCAGCTGTTTTTCTTGGGAATTAGTCATGAAAGACGTCGAGTTTATCAAGGTTACTATGCCGTGGCAATCGCTTTTCAATTTGTTGTTGCGGTGATCCATCAATAATTTTGCTTTCACACAAATATTGAACAATCAAAATAATGCAGGGCAGAGTTTAACCAAATAAGGAACAATGGAGGGTCTTCTTTATAAATTAACCCTTGGAAGATTTTGTTGATGGATTGATTCACTTAAAGAAAGATCTCCGTTTACACAAAGTAAGAGCAGGTATGAAAAAAGGATACGAGTGAAGCCAAAACATCAAAATTGTAAAGTGTAAAGAAAATCATGTATTCGTCAGGAATTTATTAATAAATAAATTATGATAAACAGACTTCCGTGCAAAACTTTCATAAAGTAGAAAAATATTTTCTAGTTCAACCTAATCTAGTCTATCCGAAACCTTCCCCAACTTTTTAGATTTCCAAGTGAAATCCCAAATCCCCGTGCATACAGCGCCCAACAACAAACAACAAAAACCCCATAATGCTGGCCCATAATCATTATCATTATCCTGATGGGGAAGACAGTTTTTTGCCGTTTCGCTGGGCGAAAAAGAAGTCATGAAACCACAGGAATTGCTACATGAGGCGCAAACAAAACAGTTTAATTAAAATTATTATTGTAATTTAATGGAATGTGAGGAATTATTATTTTTATATGGGCCCATGGAACAGGAGCACAAACAGCCAGCAAAGGACCTCCAACGCACACCGACACACACATGGCATAAAAATAAATTACGTTTGTATGAAGATTGGCGCTGGCCCATGCACATCATATATTTTCATTATCAAAACAGAGACAGCACCGAAGTCGCCGGTCGGCAGCGGGGGGTGCGGGGATATATCTCCGATTCGGCGGCAAAAAAATAAAGGATATACGAAATACGAAAAACGAAAAACACAAAAAGCAAAGAAAAATACGAACGAACGCCAGCTGTTTGATGCGATTAGATGGGAGAAAGAAAAACATTTTCCAGCATCCGTCGAGGCAGAGCGAATTTCCCTTTAGTCATGCTCTCCGCAGAACTCTCAGAATTTCCCGCCTGTGCAGAGCCTTTCGGCTTCTCTTCGTCGTTTTTCCAGCACCGCTCGGCTCGAGCTCGGGTTTTCGGATTTTCGGGGTCTTGAGTTCGTGGACGACTCTCTATTTAAAAGAGAAGTTGCGCACGTTGCGGCAGTCAGTCGAAAATCAGCCAACGTGCGCGTTACATTACGAACCGGAAAATATCGACGCTGCACCACTCAAGTTTCCCACACACACACACACACACATGAAACACACACAGGCCCGTGGAAAAGTGGGTTCAACCGAATAAAAATAGTGATAATAGAATTCGCGCCCGCAGCTAAATTGAAATTCATCCAAGGTTCCTACAACGCGACGTGTAATAAACAAAAAATTGAAAACCCTAAGCGAATAGTAAAATTTGAATATAAAAACCCAAGCTTAACACCAAAAAGTGCTAGAAAATGTGCCGGGTGTAGGAGAGAAGCAGAAAACACGGAGAGCATAATTAACTAAAGAACATAGGAGGGGAAAATAAAGAAAATCTGGCTTGAAGTAGGGGAGCACACAGAAGCCGAAAATATGTGCGCAGACTTTTCTTTGGCCAGCCAGTGGAATTGATTTTCTTTTCGTTTCTCCCAGAACCTGTCCCCCCTTTCCCCCCGAAAACGAAACCTCCTCTTCTGGTGACCAAGCCAAAAAAACGTCAAAATGATCTACTACATGCTACTAATACTGCCGGTGGTTTTGGCCCAGGATCAGCAGCAAACCACGGAGTCGCTGTCCAGCAAGCACCAGCAGTTGTCCCACTCGAATGCGATAATGGGCGAGGCTGGGGTCTCCAACACGCAGCTGATGCAGCCCTCGATCCCGGCCAGAACCCTGCGACCCCTGACCGCGGGCCCGGGCGGAGCTGGCGACCCCTCGCTGTACGACGCCCCCGACGACTGCCACTTCATGCCGGCCGCGGGTCTGGACCAGCCGGAGATTGCGCTGACCTGCAACCTGCGGACCGTGAACAGCGAGTTCGACACCACGAACTTCAGCGTGATCCCCGCGGAGCACACGGTGGCCCTGCACATCCTGTGCAACGACGAAATCATGGCCAAGAGCCGCCTGGAGGCCCAGTCCTTCGCCCACTTGGCCAGGCTCCAGCAGCTCTCGATTCAGTACTGCAAGCTGGGGCGGCTGGGGCGCCAGGTCCTCGACGGCCTGGAGCAGCTGCGCAACCTGACCCTGCGGACCCACAACATCCTGTGGCCCGCGCTGAACTTCGAAATCGAGGCGGACGCCTTTCTGGTCACCCGCCGACTGGAGCGGCTGGATCTCAGCTCGAACAACATCTGGTCCCTGCCGGACAACATATTCTGCTCCCTGTCCGAGCTGTCGTCCCTGAATATGAGTGAGAACCGCCTGCAGGACGTGAACGAGCTGGGCTTCAGGGATCGCAGCAAGGAGCCGGTCACCTCCGGCTCCACCGAGTCCACCTCCACCACCGAGTCGGGCAGGAAGGGCGCTCCCAGCAGCTCCAGTGCGAGCTGCTCGCTGGACCTGGAGTACCTGGATGTGAGCCACAACGACTTCGTGGTCCTGCCGGCCAATGGCTTTGGCACTCTGCGGCGACTGCGAGTCCTGTCGGTGAACAACAACGGCATCTCCATGATAGCCGACAAGGCGCTGAGTGGCCTCAAGAACCTGCAGGTCCTGAATCTGAGCTCCAACAAAATTGTGGCCCTGCCCACCGAACTCTTCGCCGAGCAGGCCAAGATTATCCAGGAGGTGTATCTGCAGAACAACTCCATCAGTGTGCTGAATCCGCAGCTCTTTTCGAATCTCGACCAGCTGCAGGCCCTGGATCTCTCGATGAACCAGATAACCTCCACGTGGATCGACAAGAACACCTTTGTGGGACTGATACGGTTGGTCCTGCTCGAATTTGTCGCACAATAAGTTGACCAAGCTGGAACCGGAGATCTTCAGCGATTTGTACACCCTGCAGATTCTGAACCTGCGTCACAATCAGCTGGAGAACATTGCGGCAGATACTTTCGCCCCGATGAACAATCTCCATACGCTGCTGCTCTCCCACAACAAACTGAAGTATCTGGACGCCTATGCTCTGAACGGACTGTATGTGCTGTCGCTGCTCTCGCTGGACAACAATGCGCTGATTGGCGTGCATCCGGACGCCTTCCGGAACTGCAGTGCCCTGCAGGACCTCAACTTGAACGGCAATCAGCTGAAGACGGTGCCGCTGGCCCTCAGGAATATGCGGCATCTGCGGACCGTGGATCTGGGCGAGAACATGATTACCGTGATGGAGGACAGTGCGTTCAAGGGCCTGGGCAATCTGTACGGCCTCCGCTTGATTGGCAACTATCTGGAGAATATCACCATGAATACGTTCAAGGATCTGCCCAGTCTGCAGATCCTCAATCTGGCCAGAAACCGCATAGCCGTTGTGGAGCCAGGTGCCTTCGAGATGACCTCCAGTATCCAAGCTGTGCGACTGGATGGCAATGAGTTGAGTGACATCAATGGACTTTTCAGTAATATGCCTTCGTTACTATGGCTGAATATCTCCGATAATCGCCTGGAATCCTTCGACTACGGCCACGTTCCCTCCACCCTGCAGTGGCTGGATCTGCACAAGAATCGCCTGAGTTCCCTGTCCAACCGCTTTGGTCTGGATGCCGAACTGCGACTGCAAACCCTGGACGTGAGCTTCAACCAACTGCAGCGCATTGGACCGAATTCCATTCCAAACTCCATCGAACTGCTGTTCCTGAACGACAACCTGATTACCACTGTGGATCCCGATACCTTTATGCACAAGACTAACCTGACGAGGGTGGATCTGTATGCGAATCAGATAACCACCCTGGACATCAAGTCCCTGAGGATTCTGCCGGTCTATGAGCATCGCGCCCTGCCGGAGTTCTACATCGGGGGCAATCCCTTCACCTGCGACTGCAACATCGACTGGCTGCAGAAGATCAACCACATAACGTCGCGTCAGTACCCCAGGATAATGGACCTAGAGACCATATACTGCAAGCTGCTGAACAACCGGGAGCGGGCCTACATCCCCCTCATCGAGGCCGAGCCCAAGCACTTCCTGTGCACCTACAAGACCCACTGCTTCGCCGTCTGCCACTGCTGCGAGTTCGACGCCTGCGACTGCGAGATGACCTGCCCCACGAACTGCACCTGCTTCCACGACCAGACCTGGTCCACCAACATCGTCGAGTGCTCGGGAGCCGCCTACTCCGAGATGCCGCGCCGAGTGCCCATGGACACCACCGAGCTGTACATAGACGGCAACAACTTTGTGGAGCTGGCGGGGCACTCCTTCCTGGGTCGCAAGAACCTGGCCGTCCTCTATGCCAACAACTCGAACGTGGCCCACATATACAACACCACCTTCAGCGGCCTGAAGCGCCTGTTGATCCTGCACCTGGAGGACAACCACATCGTGAGCCTGGAGGGCAGCGAGTTCCACAACCTGGAGAACCTGCGGGAGCTGTACCTCCAGTCGAACAAGATAGCCAGCATTGCGAACGGCAGCTTCCAGATGCTGCGGAAGCTGGAGGTCCTGCGCCTCGACGGCAATCGCCTGATGCACTTCGAGGTCTGGCAGCTGAGTGCCAATCCCTACCTGGTGGAGATCAGCCTGGCGGACAACCAGTGGAGCTGCGAGTGCGGCTACCTGGCCAGGTTCCGCAACTACCTGGGCCAGAGCTCCGAGAAGATCGTGGACGCCTCGCGGGTGAGCTGCATCTACAACAACGCCACCAGTGTGCTGAGGGAGAAGAACGGCACCAAGTGCACCTTGCGGGACGGGGTGGCCCACTATATGCACACCAACGAGATCGAGGGACTGCTGCCGCTGCTCCTGGTGGCCACCTGTGCCTTTGTGGCCTTCTTCGGCCTGATCTTCGGGCTCTTCTGCTACCGCCACGAGCTGAAGATGTGGGCCCACTCGACCAGCTGCCTGATGAACTTCTGCTACAAGTCGCCGCGCTTCGTGGACCAGCTGGACAAGGAGCGGCCCAACGATGCCTACTTCGCCTACAGCCTGCAGGACGAGCACTTTGTCAACCAGATCCTGGCGCAGACGCTGGAGAACGACATCGGCTATCGGTTGTGCCTGCACTACAGGGACGTCAACATCAACGCCTACATCACGGACGCCCTGATCGAGGCCGCCGAAAGTGCCAAGCAGTTCGTCCTGGTGCTCTCCAAGAACTTCCTGTACAACGAGTGGAGTCGCTTCGAGTACAAGAGCGCCCTGCACGAGCTGGTGAAGCGCAGGAAGCGGGTGGTGTTCATCCTGTACGGGGATCTGCCCCAGCGCGACATCGACATGGACATGCGGCACTACCTGCGCACGAGCACCTGCATCGAGTGGGACGACAAGAAGTTCTGGCAGAAGCTGCGGTTGGCCTTGCCCCTGCCCAATGGTCGTGGCAACAACAACAAGCGGGTGGTCTCCGGCTGCCTGTCCACGCGCACGCCCTCGGTGAACATGTACGCCACGAGCCATGAGTATCAGGCCGGCAATGGCGGGGTCCTGCCGCCGCCCAGTGCCCGCTACGCGGACTGCGGCAGCAACAACTATGCCACCATCAACGAGTGCGGAGCCACTGGAGGCGGAGGAGGGGCCAATGGAGCGGCAGGAGGCAGGGGCTACAAACCCATTCCCACCTCGGCCTCGGCGGCGGCGGCCGCCTGCAAGTTCAACACCATGAACCAGCTGTCCAAGAAGCAGCAGCGGGATTTGGGCCATGCCAAGACCCTGGAGCACCAGCACCACAACCACAGCCACCCGGCGAACCGGAGGAGTCAGCACGAGTACGCGGTGCCCAGCTACCTGCCGAGTGCTGCTCCGGCCTACGACAGCGTGGACTACGCCAAGCAGCAGCTGAGGAACAGCGCCAACTGCGAGTGCGCCAACCTGGGCACCAACAAGAGGGTCGGCCAGGTGAAGGGCTCCGCCTCCGGGCTGCCGGCCAGCTTCAGCTCGAACTTTGTGCCGCCCGGCGGAGCCTCGTACAACTGCAAAAAGTCCTGCAACTGCATCGGCGACGAGGATCTGCTCTGCAGCTGCGGCGGGGGCGGCGGCATCGGGGTCAACCTGCTGGAGAGCGGCACCCAGAGCAGCGTCACCATGAGCAGCAGCAGCAACAACAGCCGGCAGCCGGAACTCACCCACTACGAGTCGAACTTGAGCCTGAACGACGACGACGAGGACGAGGACCAGGATCAGCAGAAGAACCTGTGGGCGTAACGGGGTTAAGGCTAGGGGGTTAAGGAAAACAGCAGGAGACAGACTGCGCAACCAGTGAATTTATAAAAACCTAAAGAGAACCCTAAACTAAACATAAAGCATAAACTATACACTTAAAAGGTTACACAAAAAGTGGCCGGCAGTTAGCATACTTTTTGGGATGGTTCAAACAGACTGATACTTTTAGTTCTTGAGATAAATTAAAGTTTATTACCCTGTAAATAGAGCCGGAGGAAAGAGAGAGAAACTATACCTTAAAATGAGATTTCAATAATTTAACAACCATTGTAAAAAAGACACAAAACGGTTTTTATGTAAGGGCCTGTACATAATTATAAATATATAATATCTTTAATTTATTTAATATCACATTAGCTACCGCAAATATAAGAAAAACCATGTTGAATAAAATAAATGTGTGACAAAGAAGCAAAAAACGATGAAAGAATCCCAATCATTTTCCCACTTTCCCCAGACTTTCCCCGCCCCCTCCGCCGCCATCAGATAGCCAGGAAAATTAATTAGCATGTAAGGAAATTGTACGATAAACATCAAACAATGCCATTGGTAAACATGCAAAAGGAGCTGAAACAGAGCGAAAATTCGCACCCACAGAGCGCGCGAAAAACGCGGCAAACAATAAAAAGTCATAATAATAACTGCGATGAAAACACACATACACGGAGAAAATAAATACGCGTAATAATAATATCAATAGCTGACACTCAACGAATTGAAAATAAAATTATAGTAAATCATATCCCCCTGCCACGCCCACTCGCATACATATTCAGCCCTGGAAATGCGATAATGATGAGCCGACCGACCGATGAAGCTGCCGTTGATAACAATTAAGCTCCCAAACGAAACCCGATCGGAAAATATGAATAAAACGCAGTGCCGTTTCAGGCTTAATGCCTTCGTATTTTTTCATTTAAATAGCATCAGTGGCATTCCGCATAAAAAGCTGGCTTGGCTAGGCGATTTATAGGAATGTCTGCAGAGCAATTACAATTTACAGCGACTATTCCATTATTTCCTTTTCAAATTAAAAATGCTTTTTGCTAGTATTTCCTTTTTGTATGTTTCCCTTTGACTATAGATTAATTTTGTATTTTTTTCCTAACTATAAATATTGGTTTTCAACTCATTGAATAGACGCAAGGATCTTGATAATATCTTTACATCGTAATACCCAGAATAAATATTAGATTAAAGTCCGCTTACCTTTTTACTACCATTTCAATCCTTGTTTCCTTCCTCGATGCGCACTTGATATTAATTTCAAAAGTATATTTACTATTTATGCATTTTAATTTTTTATTTGATTACTTTTCCGCGTGCCTCGTCCGCATCAATTGGTTAAAGAAACTGTCAGAACAAGGAAAATAAAACAAAACAAACAATCAATTGAGCATACTTTCAGGCTTTTTTGCCGAACGTTGTTCGCTGCTCATACAAAGCATTTAATGAAATTATTTAATGGCATGCCATTAAAATAACAAAAGAGCAAATAAGAACAACAGAAGCGTATTGATTGAAAGGGGAGCAGAAGCAGCGGCCATAATCGGGATGGGAGCATTATTATTATTTTACATTTTTCCGTTATGCAAACAACAAATAAAACATACATAAATAAATAATATGTTCGCATGTCTGCCTACGAAATGTACATATATAAATACCTATATAAATGTATACAATAAATAAGAAGTTTCACGAACTAAATTCAACAAAAATTGATCCCAGATGAATTTACTAAAAAATAACGAAAAACACAAAAAACAACAGCAAAGCAAATGGCCTAAAACAATTGAGATACTACTAATAAATATTCACTAAGCATTATAATTATAGACTACAAAACTGAACAAGCTGCAAAAACAGATGTATTCAACATTTCGTTTAGCCCTAGTTTTGTACAGAAACCGTCAAAAGCTCCCTGCTAAACCAAAATAAAGAAAAAGTTACTCACAAACGTTTTAGATAAATTTAATAAGCAAGAACATCCAGTGGTAATAAATTACCATTCGAAATAAAATTTCACTTAAAACCAATTAAACCCAATTTTAAATCTCCATTTTATAGACTTCACAAGATGAAAAACAAAATATTACATTTTAAAGTTTGAACATTTCAAATCACGTTTACTCATTTTTTAAACACATTTCATTCCCGATCACTCACGAAAAACAAATGCAACGATGTTAGACCAGCAGAAAAAGTGACAGAATACCGATAAATATGAATAAAATACTTTATAAGATTTTTGTGTTCCTAAATGCCACTTATGCAAATTAATGTCGATTTCTATGTATACATTAATATATACGAAATATTAAACCGAGGCAGAGGAATATGTGAAAATATATTTCTCAACTGACAATTTTTGTTTAAAATGAACATGGCCCATTATTTAGTATGTAAGTGAAAATTTATTTTAAATAATCGCAAAACTAACTGAACAAGCGAACGAAGGGAGACGAAAAATAGACTTAATGAAGTCAAAAAAGAAACAAAACAATATGAAGTCAAGCAACAATAATAAACAAATTTATTTCAAAAATTGAAGTCCTCAAAAGCGTTTTCATTTCATATGCGGGAATGTGGGTAAAATTTAACTGAGGAATGCAGATTTGGTCTGGAAATGCGCAAACCACATAGAAAATTCACGGTGTTTTTTACCAATAAAATATATTCTTTGGATATACATTAATCCATAAAAACTACTTTTTAATAGAATGAGCTTTAGTACGGGGATTCAATTAAATAAATTATTACCACATTTAATTAATATTAATTGACCATAAAATAAAATCAAATCAAATCTTTACTTTGTGAAAGTTCCCATTATAAATCAAATACACGGATGAGATGGTCATCAGTACTATGAAAATAATAAACCCACGATAACTGAACTGTTACACAAATGAAGTCTGCTCTCTGTCTGCGAGTCGCTTTGTGTCTGTGTGACGAGTGTGTTTGAATGCACTTTGAGTGCATTTCGCGTGCCACTTGATGCAACCGCAAGCAATTCATATTCATATGAAAAGTGCCCAACAAACACACACATGCACAGAGAAAAAAGAGAGAATAAATAATAATAATAATACGAAAAATAATTTAAATTTTTATCTTTTCCTTTTAATAATATTTACAAATATTTGGAACCTTTGGACAATTTTCAGTAGAAAGGGAGGCAATTAAATATAATAAAATTTAATAATATGATAGGAAGTGTCACTAAAAAGTTCATTGAATTTTTAATGGAATTAAATATTACTAATTTATTTTTGTTTTGTTAGGTATATTTGGCTTTAAACTATTTTTGGATAAGTTAAAAGTTAAAACATTCCCATTTTTCCCCTCTCTGTAGCCACACGCAATGTTATTACGCAATGTTATCCCCATTGCCCTTCCCTTTCTCAACCGAGCGGCTCCTGTTCCTGTTTATCCTTCCTGTCCTGTCGAGGTGTTGGCACGCACTTTTGCATTGAGTGGATGGAAGCGGGGTTCCGGATAAGAGTTTGGGGTCCTGACCACACCCATTTTGGCCCGGTACTCCGAACTCCTCGCAACAGGATAACATGAACTATGCATGCAGCTCAGTGCAGGATTAAGAGACACACACACAAAATTTAATTTCATATAATTGCTTTTTCCAAAGTCCATTTAAATTATAATGCCTGCAAGGGGCGGCGCTATAGAGGGGGTGTGGCACGGCATTGATGCATATTTATGGCATACGCAGACAGTCGTCGATGAATTGGTATTCCTTTGATTTGTTGTTCCTGCATTCCTCGAACGCAGTCGCTTTCGGCATTGCAGTTGCAATTAGACGGCAGTTTCCATCATCGGCAATAATTCACAGCCACGGACGTGTATTTTTTCCCAGTTGATTTTTACGCTGTTTATGTTTGCGTTACTTCAGTTTATTAATGCAATGCAATTAGTGAAAATTTGTCAGTTAATGGCAGCCAACAGCAACCAAATAAATAATCTGCCCACCCGCCGAGTGTCCCAATTTTAATGCCTTTTTGCAATAAATAATAACACACTCGCTGCGACAAACGCATACGAATAATAGATAGCGAATAAATTAATGCTATTTCTATGGTAAAAGCTCATTAATAAATTGCCGAAATTAAAAGCTTTTTATTTTATCAGCATAGAAATACTAAATTAAGTACAATATTTGGGTGACACAAATTAAGTCAAACAAAACTGGGTCTCCTACACAAATAAACAGGACAAATACAGAGGATGGGGGCTATAGTTGAATAATTACAATTACGGTTCAACAATCTCTTCAGCTAAGTTCGGCAATTACGCAATTAAATGGTAGAATTTGTGGTTCGTTCCATACAACATTTTAGCTGAAGGCGACCAAGAAATAGGTTAAACTTATGCAAGAAAATAATGTTGAGTGCGTTTTAAAAAATATTGCTAATGTGATGTTTGTTTTTAAGGCAAAATGTATAATACCGAAACCCAAAATAACTTGATATGACACGATGATCAAATTGATATTATATGGTATCAATTTTGACTTCATATGCGACCTCTCAATTTCAAATTTTGAATGTGTCTTTTTCCGCGCTATCTCGTTCCGTTTCAAATTCTAATAGTCTTTATATTGCTTCTTACTTTCTTTTTCTAAGTCAGAGAATCGGCAAAATTATAATTTTTTTGTCAATTTGACCAGTATTTGATATCGATTTGATCCCTGCGAATTTTTTTTGTTTGCACCATTTTTGACTGTAAAATAATAAAAGGGAATTTTTAGATATTATGTATGTGAGTTTATTATTTATTTAATTACTACAAAATCTATTTATTAACAAACTATTTATTTAACTTTAAGTAATTACCTTACTCTATTTGTATTAAATTGCTGCCTTACAAAGTACAAAGTATTTTAATACATTTGGGTTGTGCCAATTATAATTAAGCAGACAAAATTAAATGCATTTAAAGAGTGTCTCTAAGACTTGGACAAATACGTTGCCCCGAACTTCTGTCACTTAATTATTTCGGTCTACTTCAAAATAACACTCAAACAACCTTGTCCACTCTTCTCTGCTCTACTCGAAGGTGCAAAAGTCATTCATTAATTTGATTTGAATCTCCTACCGAGCTCGGCAATCTGATGAGGTCACAATGGGGCAAAACAAAAGTGGGGGAGTGTCGTCCGCATTTCCCAAGATCCTTGTGCTATTCTCACAGTTTCGCCTTAGTTTCGGCCACTACATATAAATCCGAAAGAGCTGAGCATAATTATGTCATGTGCTTATGTTTTATGCTTGCGTTTGCTTAATTGTGAATTATAACCTCATAATTTAGGCCGAGATAAAGGTGGGGTATGCGATGGTTGTTTGGGTTAACAGCATTTTAATACTCCCACCCGGGCTGGCTATATATCAGCTGCCACGCCCACTGCCTCTCCTTCTTCCCCCATTCAGCTCAAGGTCCTTTTGTGTTCTCAATAAAAATCTCATTCGCTGACGCATAACTTTTACTTTTAATTAGTTGTATTATCTCCCTTGTCGGTTGCTAATTGCTTTATTGCTCGACTTGTCTACTGCTTCCTTCGAATTTCGCGTTTCGCGTTTGGCTCCTCCGTGTTCGATATCACTTCTGTTTTGTTTTCCTTCGCGTCCTGTCGCTTAATTTGAAATCTTTTTGTCGCAGTTTTATCGGCGAACAATCCACCCACTTGGGCGCCCATTTCGGTGTCCTTGCGGACAGTTATTGATTTTTAGTCGTCTTGGCTTTGGCTTTTTGGCTGCAAAATGAAAACCAAAATCTGCTGCCATCAAGTCAAGTCAGCTGCTGGCAATTCATAAAAGCCCCGAACACTCGCCTGACCTACATACTCGATGGCCATGTGTCTGTCTCTGGCTGCTATCGGTTGTTCTTGCTGCAGCAACTCGGAAAGGGGGCAATGAGGGGTTAAGGGTGCCGGCAGTTGGAAGTTGGGAGCTAAGAGCGCCGGTCCCAAAGTCTGGCTGTGTCAGTAGGGACAATGCGAATTGAAGGGGTTCCGAGCTCCTAGAGGGGAAAAAATGGCAAGCCAAACCCTTTGCAATGCTCTTTAAAAATGATGGTAGCACAACAAGCAGTCTCCCATTCGAGAGTTTAAATATTATAGGAAAAACAAGTTTCTAACAAGGTTGATTTTTTGATACACTCAGGGAAAAAATTGTTCTGATTGTGTCTGAAAACGTGTCTGTTTGAGTCTCAAAAATAGCTTTATACCGTTTGGTATCATTATAAGAATTTATGGTATTATTTTAAGAACGGATTTTTAAGACCGCTGTTCTTACTTTAAGAACGAAACGTACTTAAATTTATATTTATTTTTAGTAAAAAAATAAATTTTTTTTAATGCTTCTGTAAGCGTTCTGCCATGGAAGGAAATAATAAGGCCATGGCCCAGGGGCCAGGGTGCTGGATTCTGGTACTATTTTGTGTTTAGAGGTACGAGGTTCAATTCCCGCTCACAACACAACTTATTTTTTTTTTTTTTTAATTAGTAAATTAACAACTTAACTTTTTTAATACATTTTTGTTCTTAAAGTTATAAAGGAAATGTTAATTGAAATACATTTGAAAAACTTTTTACTTACTTTGACTTATTCGGGTTTTGAACCGGGGTCCTCTCGCATCAGAGGCAGACGCCTTACCAACTGGGCCATCGCACCATGTTACGCGCGCGTGCATAAGTTCAACTTAAATCTAAATTTACTGGTCTTAAATCAATACCCTTTGGTATCAATATAAGAATATGGTTTTAAAAAA
This sequence comes from Drosophila prostipennis, assembly GCA_037075205.1. Lineage (NCBI taxonomy): Eukaryota > Metazoa > Arthropoda > Insecta > Diptera > Drosophilidae > Drosophila > Drosophila prostipennis. Next base: position 152,562 of record JBAMCJ010004288.1, read on the forward strand.
ATAAAAGAACAAAACGGTAGTAATGTAAGAAATTCGGTCTTAGATTTTTTCGGTCTTTTTTTTCTGGGTGTATCTTTAAAAACCATTGCCTCATAAAGTAAAGTATTTTCATATTTATAATTATTTACAAACTCCGCTTTTTTTAAGTAAATAACAAAAATACTCTTTAAGCTTGAAACCCAACTCTTTGCGCTTACGTTGGGCGCCACATTTCACTAAATTAACCACGACCATATGCATTAATTCCCTTCACTACCCCCACAAGAACCTTTTACAAGCGATTAGAACCCTTTTGGGTCCTAGGGTGTATTAACTAAAACATAAATTTTTGTGGCCCCGAATCGGGGGGCAGATAGGACTCGCCCTTGCTATCTGTATCCCTAGTATCCTTGTCTCGATGCTGTCATCGTCTTGGCCCGCGTCTCGTATTTTATTTTATCACCAATATTGCCCCCATTCCCGGTCGAAAAAAATAAGATTTTCGAGAGCAATTTCTTTACCTACTTTTGGATGTCGCTTTTAGTTTTTAGTTTTCTGTCTCGGGCATCCGTTTCTCCGTTTGTTTGTTTGTTTGTTTGTCAGTCTGTTTGCCAGTTTGTTGTTTGTCTGTTTACTTTGCTTTGCGTATGAGTGCGTTGTCGTCTCCAGCCACGCCCACACGCAAAGGGGGCGGGGAGGCAGGAAGAAGCAGAGCGGGCAGCGTACTCTCATTTCATTCACGAGCAATTTATTCGTCCATTAGAGCAAGGACGAGTGGAGCAGGACATGAGAGCCGTCCGCCGCTCGCCCTTCTAGGATTTCACTCTGCGTGTGTGTTGGTGAGCGAGAGTGTGTTCACAGGGTCGGTTGAAGTAATAGTGCCCAATAATAGTAACCAAAATAATAAAAATAGTACAAAATAGTAAAACTTATGCACTTTATAAATATTTTAACTCCTCCTTTAAATTTAAAATGTTTCATATTTTATTACCTACAAATTAAGGTTCTAAATGATGTTCACTAAATACCATTGTTCAGTAAAGATAAAAACGCAATTTAAATTAAATATTTAATATTATTAAATATTAAATATTTAAATATTTTGTAATATATTATTAGGAAAATAACAAAAAGATAATCAAGATATACCTAGACAAAATTACTTGCTTGGGAAATAGTTTTTTAAATTTATCAAATTTAATATTTCTTAATGTAAATTATACCTGCAAGATGACGTTCTTTGAAACCCACGAACTATTTTCTTGACCCCGCCTGTTTGAGTGTGTGAGCGAGTGAGTTTGTTTTGCTTTTATTTATTCTCTGTTGTTGCTTGTCCGTTGTCTTGTGTCCTCTTTGTTTCGCTTAAGTGTGTGTTAGGATTTCCCAGCTCCACTTACTCGCCCCGCCCCCCTCCTCCGACCCTCCCACTCTCTTTGGGTATTACTTTACATGTGTGAGTGTGTTTCGTGTGTCGTTGTGTAGTGTCTAAATAAGTTGAGAGTCAACTTACAAAGTAAACCAAAGATTCTTAATTGGAATTTTACAAATTCGTTCGTCCTCCCATTCCTGGCTCGTCCTTTTCGCCCGAGTCCTGGCAGAACTCAAATAACTTATCTGTCGCAGGCATAGTTGCATAAATGGAAACTGAAGTTGGGAAAATGCGAAAAAATAATAATCATAAAACAACAAACAAAGTAAAGGAAAGTAAAACTTAAATATGTAACTTAGCTACCAGTCGATGTTGCTGTCTCTCTCGCTCCCTCCTTCGAGCCGTACACTATAGCCGTCTCTGTCCCTCGATCCCTCGTGTCCCCCTGGGGGATAAGTGAAAAATTCCTCAAGGATTACAAATTCGCAGCATCTTTTGCAGTTTTTGTCTAATTTCCACAAAGGGTCCCCAGAACGGGGTGGAATTTTAAGTCTTCGAGGGTAGTTTTGTGTGCCATTCTATATCCCCCGGATTGACTTGGATTTACACCATTGAAATAAGGAAAAAACGAATGTATAGGGAGCTGAGATGAAGATGGAAATGTGTGACAGCTGAGGAACTCTATACAAGGATTCTGATTGATTGAAGGACTGCCAGGGACTAAGCTTCTTTCTGGCTGCGAGTGTGCGTCTGTGTCGGTTAACAAATAGATTAGAAAAGGTTATTTGCATGAAATTTGATTAGGGTAGGTCAAAGAAACTAATCTGATTAGGATTGAACAACGAACAACGAGCAACGAGCAGCGCATTTGACGCATTTCAGAAGCTTTCCAATGGGATTGTAAGAATATGTCAGGCGTAGAGATGTTAAAAAGGGGAATTTGTCATGACGGGCTTATCGGCCAGATCTGAAGATGAAACTATTATTGGTTGCGAAACGGTGGACGAGAGTATAAATCGTTTGAAATAATGAAGTCGCACATGCGTAAGCTTCTTATTTTTGAAGGGACATATGCAAATGACATATGCAAATAAGGACGTACTAGTTAGAAAAAAATGAAACCTTACATTTTAACAATTAAAATGCGCAATTCAAAATATATTTTTATTAAATACACATTAATTCTAATAGAGCCCCTTAGTTAAATTTTCTAGTCTGATATTAATTTCCCTTTAAATTTCCATCTTTTCATCCAATATATGCGCCCCCATTTCCAGTTATCTTTTCGTGCCTTTACCGCCTATCAAAGGCCTTCATAAAGTTTCGATATATCATCCGAAGATCAATCACCGCTGATGTCAACCAATTACTTCCAAATCATTTAAGACAAACTCTTCTCGACCTAAATCTGCCATATTCCCCGCCTCAAACCCCCAATACTTAAGTCATTAGCAATCTGAGCCATCACCCTCATAAATAGAGGAGGATACGAAAAAAAGGGAGAATAATCCAGCGACTGTCATATATTTTATGATTCATTTAGCCCCCATGCCCAAACAAAGCAGGAGCCGCCACAGCAATTTGATTTAATTCATTTTTAATTCATTTTTATTTAATTTTTATACCCGTTACTCGTAGAGTAAAAGGGTATATTGTATTCGTGCAAAAGTATGTAACAGCTAGAAGGAAGCGTTTCCGACCCCATAAAGTATATATATTCTTGATCAGGATCACTAGCCGAGTCGATCTAGCCATGTCTGTCTGTCCGTCTGTCCGTCTCTCCGTCTGTCCGTCTGTCCGTCTGTCTGTCTGTCCGTATGAACGCTGAGATCTCGGAAACTATAAAAGCTAGAGGATTGGTATTTGGCATGAAGATTCTTGGAGCTCCTACGCAGCGCAAGTTTATTTCAAAAAGGTGCCACGCCCCCTCTAACGCCCACAATAGCTAATATACGATTTTAAAAATTTAAATATTTCGGAAAAGTAAAAATGCAGTTTTGTTGTGTTTATCCATACCTATCGAAATGTAGAAGAAATTTTTTAAATCGGACCATTCGTTAAAAAGTTATTGCTGATCAAAGTTCATACCTCCACCTCCATCGCACTCCCTTTAGCCGAGTGACGGGTATTAGATAGTCGGGACACCAACCCGACTATAGCGTTCTCTCTTGTCCTTTTTTTTAAATTTCAGTTCTCCCAACTTGTATGCAAAGCAACCGCAGCCAGGGGGAAAAAGCAGAGTCCGGAACCCATCAAAATCAAAGCGTTTTTCAACCCGGAGTTTTTTCGAAATGAAAAACCGAACTCTGGATCATCCATCATCATTGCGACCAGCCGACCCCCCGCTTCTGTCTGCTGCATATATTTTAAATAAGGCGCGGAAAAATGTCTATATATATATTTATTGTCAAATGTCACAAACACAGCGAAGGTTCAGGGGTTGGGCGGCAATTCATTTTTTAAAAATTTATATCAATTTATAAAATTTTCCTCCCTATTGTAGGCTTGATTAGGCGAGGGACTCGCCATTCTTCCCCCTTCACGATTCTGGTTTTAAATTTCCCCTTCTGCAAAGAGTTGAAATTTGAGTTCTTGATTAATTGTTGTCTTGGGTTTACAACGTTGGGTCTGCCATAAATTCGTGTGTGTGCTTGTGTGTGTGTGTACCCTTAACCCACTGCTGCCAGTGAGAGGCCAAAAGGATAATGATGCTGGGATATTGTGGCGGCAAGTCGAAGGACTCGCGTTAATTGCCGGGCTCTACTCTTCTTCTCATGGCCCAGTGAGCGCACGAGTTATGAAACTGGCATTAAAACTGAATGAATGTTGCCAGCTAGCTGTTGGCAGGATGCAGGACTCGAGACCCTCGGCGAACAACAGTGTCCTTGCCCAGAGAGAACTCACTGCTGGCATCGCTCTGATTACGTACTATGCGATTATGATTTTGTAGAAAGGATTAGGTGCATATTACGGTGGAGTAGCTGGGAGCAAACGAACCGCGAAACCTCGAGACAGAGTTGGGTGGCAAGTGGGCGTGGGTGGGTGGATTTGGGGCAGGAACTAAGAAGGCAAGAAGGCCATTCGACAAAGTTCCCCCAGTGGCTGCCCCAAAAAGGGGTTCTCGAAAAGCCATTTCTTAAATACCTTTGGGGTGCTAAAATTAATTAATTAAAGAATATTTTAATGATATCAAAACGAATGTAGAATTTAGTTTTTAATTAGCTTTTAATTTTTAAATAGATTGTAACACACAGCATATGTAAACCAAAACAAATAATAATTATAATTAATTTAATTTATTATTATATAATTTATTGATAAAGGGGATGTTCCATATTTCCTAATACAGCTGGATTTAATAAAGCCCCCTTATAACACCACCCATGCCTAAACAACAGAGAACAAGAGACATCTGTTATGTCGGAGATTTGCTGTACAACAATTTTCTAGTAATTATTGCCCGTGTATAATCTTTATTATTGCTGTTCCTTGTTGTGTTCCCCTGCTTGAGCCTGACACCCAACTTCCCCCATGACGGAATGCTCCATTAAGCTGTTAACAATAACATTTTTTGCGGGGAGACTATAAAAGATTTTCGTCAAATTTTTGTCAACTTTTGCCCGGTTTCCTGACACTCTACTCAGCATTCAATCTGGCGGAAGAGCTTAGAGAAAATTTCAACGATAAGCGGACTAAACGCGGAGCTTAAAGTTATGGAAAGAGAGATTTGGGACAGGAAGGTCTTTAATACAAACTAAGCTGGGAAAATCTTAAGAATTGTTGGAATTTTATTTCATTATTTTAAAATATCTCCTGAATAATCGGAAATATTTTTCGTTTTCGATCATATCTGATCATAGGTAATACATTACTTCCTGTACCCTGTTGCGGTTTTTAAATGCCACTTCCTTTCCTTTGTTTGACCACCCAGTCTACTGTTTTAGTTACTACAAATTAACGATCATTTTGTGGCATAGAATGTAATATATTTCCCATCCTCTACCAGCTGTGCATAACTAAATACTCGATCATTCCCCTTCAAAATGCCCTGCACGCACTTTTGTTCCTATTTTTTAATAGTTGCGACCGCCCGCATTGCTCTATAAATTCAGCTAAACAAAAGACCCTGAGAATGAATTTAAGAAATAGCTCACGCAACAAAGAATTCAATTAACCGACACTGCAATTTAAGATTTCACACAAGGAATGAATCGTTATAACACCTTTTTCGAACAATTCAAACCACAAGAGGAAAAAGTGTCCGGTGAAAACAATAAATTATGCACGCAAGGATCTTTCAGCGAGCGGCTCACAAGAGTTGTAAAGCGTAACAAATTAAATAACATCCATAGATAGATATTCCTTGGAGATATCGCCGATGTTGCGGTTTCGTTTTCGTTTTCATTTCGATTTCACTTTGTACCTGCTGGCAGAAGAACCCTCCTCAAATGTCAGGGACGTCGGCGCTCGTCATCGCATGGACATTGATGGTGGTCTGTCCCCGTCCCCTTCCCCGTCCCCGGATTCCACATCCCGCACACTTGCCGCCGAAGGGGCTCCCGGGCATAATTTGTAATGTCCGACACGTCAGGGCCAGCTGAATCTGACCGGTGGGGTGGGAAGTTGGGAAGGTGGTGGCCTGCAGGTGCACCCAACTAAGCCCGAACTCAAACCGGGCTCAAACGCAAACGCAAACCAAAACCGAACCCCAAGCCAAAGCCGCACTACGCACAAATTGTTTAGAAAAATGTCGCATACTCTAGAAAATAGTAAAAAACTTTTTGAGCTCAAAATTATTTTATCATTTCATTAAGATTTTTATATTTAATAAATGGAAAATAAGCATTTTAATTTAGATGATAAAAGTGTATATACATTTATTTTAGCAAAAAGCAAAAAAACAAAAGTATTATACACTTTTCATAATTTTACGAAAAATTTATGGAACTATTTTAAACATTTTCCCATTTCCCTGAATATCTTGCAGTGCAGAGTTCAGAGTAAACCACGCACTTTCCACGCTTTCGACACAGGAAGCAGCGCAGCGTTAGCTGAATATCAAATGAGCAGCTTTCCAAGGGGCGGCAAGTGTGGCCAAGTCGCGTTCTCATTATGTAATAAAAAGGCGTAGCATTTTCAGTTTTCCAGCGGAGCATGTGTGTGAGCATTTACAAGCTTTTTATTAAATTAAAGTGTGTAATAAGGCGCCTATGAACTTGGAACACGCATATCCCAGCCCCCAAGACTCCACCTCAATTGGCCAGCCCCTCCCCCTTCGCCAACATCCAGGTCTTATCGGTTCTGTTCCAAGGAAAAAGTCATTATAGAGAAAAATGTCATAGTAATTATGACGTTGGGTTTATGGAAATTTCCATTTTCATTTTGTACTTTTTGTTCGGTTGAAGGAAGGCTCCATCAGATTACGGGGAAGGCAAAAGGCGATTTTGGGTTAGGTACAGTTTTAAGTTTATGCGGTGGGAAAGTGTTGGAAATATGAATAGATTGGTGAGGTAGAGAGGTGAAAATAAAGATATTTTACCCAAAGAAAAAATATTCGTAAATTAAAACTATTGTTACAATTTTTTTTCTTTACCATTTTAGCTTTAATAAGACTTATTTTATAGAAAGCTAATTAAGAAGTCTCCCGCATGAACCTTAAAATTTCGCTTAGAACATTTTTTAACGATTGAAATTGATGTGTGATTATGCGAGTATGTGCGTGCCTTCCTTGCACGATGTGTATAATCATAAAAGGTAATAAGAGTAACGCGCTCGACGTTATCATTATCTGAGGCTAGAAATTACACACACCTCCACCTCCTTTTCCATCGCATTATCATTAACTAGACGAGGCGGCATTAGAATAGAGCGAACGTAACCCAAATTATCTGCCACCAATGTCAGTCACCATATAAATTCTCCACGCCCATTGCATCAATGCCAACTGGCTGACTTGACTGACACATTACTTAACTTCCGCTTCCTGGCATACCCACACACACACAATACAAATACAAAACACCATCGCGGTCAAAATAATAGCACTAATGATACATTATCACATTATTTGCATTAATGCTTAGTTTAATTACAAAGAGTTATTGAAAACAACATAGTATAAAATGCTTTAAAAAATGAAACTTTTCACATTGCTTTAAATTATAGGTTCTTGGGACTGAAAAATTTAGATTTAAATTTAAATTTGAACGTTGACGTAGAAACACCTAACTAATTAATATTTTGCTAGATTATTATAACTCGGTTTCTTTAAAATAATTTAGATTCGTATATAAAAATATTAATTTTTTTATTTTTACTTGAATTATGTGCATATAAAATTTTAATTTCAAAGCTCTTATATTGTTGATTTGTAATTCGTTTCTCGAGCCTTATTATTTTAACCTCGACTGTTTACACTTATATGTAGATAATTTCACAGTTCTTTGGCCAGGGCCGTAGAACACGCACTTCTCGCATCCATTTTGGGCTGGTGAAGCGAGTGCCAAGGCGCCAAATGTCAGAGAAATTAAATTTAAACGCAACGCAACAATCCATCATCTGGTAATTACTGCGTCAACACGCCACGCACACACTCGTAGAACCGCACACACAGATACTCACAGATGCACAGACACAGACAAATGGAAGGGAGGCGGAGAGGTCCTAACCCTAGAACATCCACCCACTCCTCTGGAGAATCAGGCGGGATGATAATGACTTGACTTGTCATAGCTTCCGCCAAATTAAGGGGATTTGTGCATTAGGATTTCACCAAGAGGATTAGTCCACGGCCCGCATATTGTACACAAAATTCCAGATTAATAGGCAATACACATGTGAAGTAATTGAAAATTAGCCTGAAATTTTAATATTTAAGAATAAAACTAAGGTTCAATTGAAAATAAAACCAGAAATTAAATGGAAAGTTAATTGGTACACAAAAATTAAAGAAGAAGTGTCCATAAAATAAAATATGTTGGATATATTTTAAAAATGATTTTTAAATAAGTGTTATTTTATTTCCTTAAAATAAAAATTATACAATTTAATTTTTTTTTCCTATAGAAACAAAAAAGTGAATAGTTCAACGTACACTCAGGGAAAAAATTGTTCTGATTGTGTCTGAAAACGTGTCTGTTTGAGTCTCAAAAATAGCTTTATACCGTTTGGTATCATTATAAGAATTTATGGTATTATTTTAAGAACGGATTTTTAAGACCGCTGTTCTTACTTTAAGAACGAAACGTACATAAATTTATATTTATTTTTAGTAAAAAAATAAATTTTTTTGAATGCTTCTGTAAGCGTTCTGCCATGGAAGGAAATAATAAGGCCATGGCCCAGGGGCCAGGGTGCTGGATTCTGGTACTATTTTGTGTTTGGGGGTACGAGGTTCAATTCCCGCTCACAACACAACTTATTTTTTTTTTTTTTTGTAATTAGTAAATTAACAACTTAACTTTTTTAATACATTTTTGTTCTTAAAGTTATAAAGGAAATGTTAATTGAAATACATTTGAAAAACTTTTTACTTACTTTGACTTATTCGGTTTTTGAACCGGGGTCCTCTCGCATCAGAGGCAGACGCCAGACGCCTGGGCCATCGCACCATGTTACGCGCGCGTGCATAAGTTCAACTTAAATCTAAATTTACTGGTCTTAAATCAATACCCTTTGGTATCAATATAAGAATATGGTCTTAAAAAAATAAAAGAACAAAACGGTAGTAATGTAAGAAATTCGGTCTTAGATTTTTTCGGTCTTTTTTTTCTGGGTGTAGGACAGATCTTAAGAGAACTGTACCAAGTGCATTCTGCCAATTCTCAACCGCCCATTGATTCATAATTTATTTTTTCCCAACCAGAATTTCACGTTTGCTTTCTCTTCGAGCGACGTTATTTGCTCGGCAATTAAGTTCTTAGCCAACTCGAAGGCGGCAACTGTAATTGACAGTCTGCAATTTAGTTTTCAGCAACAAAGACTGCAAGAGAGTGGGGCGTGGCCGTTCTGTTGAAGCCTCCGTAATGGAATATCGTCGATGGGGTGGCCTCTTGCCGAAAATCATGTATAAACACTTTTGGTTTTCCACACTCTACCTCCCCTAATTTTGTTCAGGGGTGGTTCCGATCAACATATTGCCGGGGTTCCCTTGCCGCTCAGCGGGCGATCCACTCGCTCTTGGGCGGTCCAAAAATTTTGGTAGGCAGTTGTAGTAGGTAAAATCATCACAAGGGTGCCGGCGAACAACAGTTGCAAAATTACTTTCAACTACAAGCGACAGCTTCTAATTATGCTGATGAACGATGGATGTGAAGTGGAAGGGTATTTCGAACTCCTGGGTCCCCTGAAAAAATGGTAGAGCGAAAAATAGAGCTGATTAACGAGCTAAGCCGAAGGGATTATTAAAAGAGTTGAGCCTTGCAGATGGAATTTCCATTGTAACTCGATATATCAATAGCAAGGATCAGACATTTTTTTTAAATATCATTTCATTGGCACTAGAGTTCAATAAAAACGATGAATGGGTATGTAGACCGCAGTTCCCTGGGCTGGAAATGTTTTAATGTAAAATATGTAAAGATCATGTGACATATTATTATAATGTATCTCTCTTTTAAATACAAGGAATTTCAAATTTTTAAAATTATTATAACATTTGAAAAATTGGTACCAATATACTAAGAAACTTTTTTAATCAATATCTTCCAGTATTTTAAGCCTGAATCCCTTGTTTTAATAACATTTAAACCGTTTCGCACTTTCTATATCAAACTTTAGCCTCATTTATTATTCCTGATCTTGCGTATAGTCCAACTTTTCGCAGAAAAAACTATCCCTAAGCCCCGCACAAATTTGTAGTGCATAAGCCCGACCAGTAAGACCCAAGGACCACCTTAACCCCACAGTGCCCGCGCCAGTTGAACCCACACGCAGCACAGCAGGACATGTGGCGTCGTACAAAACTTCTGGTAAATTATGAAATTATAAACATGCCCAGCATATCCAACTATATGCGATGAATGCGAACACCCAAGCACCCACAGCGAATGTCTGGCCGAGAAAAGTAATTTAATTGTCGCAAAAATGTCGAAAACAGCTTTAGTGCTTTGCATTAACATGAGCCAAAAACAAAAAACCGTCCAGAATGAGAAATAATAATTGGAAATTATAATTACAAGTGCTCACATGTGGTAAAACCCCAAATCAAGTCGAGTTGGATTGGAGTTTCGTCCTTCAGCTTCTGGACAATTAAATGATTAAAGTTTGCACCCATCCCCGAAAAAGGGAACGAGGAGAATATTTTCAAGTTGACTTGAATTATTAATACGCGTCCAAGGTTGTTTATGGCCGAGTGTCGGTTATATGATATTTAAATATTGCCATAAAATGTAGATGACTTTGTGAAACAAAGGTGTTCTGGTGAGCACTTTCGCTTATAAAAATCAACTAAAATTCTAAAAATTAATTATTATAAAAAATAATTATTATTAAGATAATATTTAAACAAATTGTATTTAATTAGTTATTATAAAAGACATAAAAATATTACCCAAACCTGCCAATATTATTTATAAGACCCTTATTAAACTCCTGTAATTTTCAACAGCTTTGATGTCTGACAAAACTTGTTCATCAGTGCTTAAATACATTATGAAAACTAATTACATGCACCGGTTAGCTCTTCAAAAATTCTAAAAATCTCTTCAACTTTCGTCGCAATTTGAGCCTCAGCCAATTCTATGCCACTGGGAAATTTGCGTTTGTTTTGCCTGCCAAATACAAGAACATGCCCCTCTTTGGGTATCTGGTTTGATATGAATTTTAATGGCCTTGTGCATGGTTGAAACGATTTATGATGCGCCACGCACGCGGTTAATTAGACACAGCAGCGGAGAAAAAAAACACACAAAAACAAAATTGAGGCCACAGCTGAGATGGGGCGGAATCTGATGGGGGCTGTTATCCTTTTCAATGTCACCCACACAGACTTCCCACATATATAACGCATCATGTGTTTTATCTATGGCGCTCAGATTTCACTTGGTGGGGGGAGTTCTGGCTTGGTTAAGTTTCCTGCCTGTTTTCGGGGGACTTTGCTGTGCTTCTCCGCTCCCTCGAGTTGTTTCAACGTCAACTTGCCGCTTATATCATTTAATCTTTAATATCCTTTCTTAGCGTCGACTTTGGTCTTTTGGCGTTCGCCGCTGTTTTTGTTGTGTCCTATGTGACGTTTTGTCTTACGCATATGTACATACAGATGGGGTTAAAGTTATAGGAGTAGAGCTCTGAAAAGAGAGAGAACAATATTTAATTTAATTTACAAAATACAGTAAAAATTAATTTTTATTATCCAAACAATCAAAAAATCTAAAGAATTTTTTTTGATTTTTAGAATTACAATAAGTTTTAGCAATATATATTATGGTTAAGTTATTATGTAAGTATATTTATATCCAACTTCCATTATATTTTTACTTTCTTTTTATGAATACTTTATGAATGCTATTACTTTGATCGAAACTGTACTTGAAAAAGCTTCCATGTTTTGGGTGGGCTTCAAGAAAGTCTTGCCTAGATTTATCACTTGCCAGAGTTCTACATACAGACAAACATACATGGGTTTGTTGTCTTTTTTCTGCTTTTACTTCATGGCCACATGGCTTGGTATGCTCTGATTCTCATCTTCATCTCGCATTGTCAGGAATTTGTTTGTGTGTTCTGTGTTCGTGGCATTAACAGGGAGCAGCCAAAAATATCTTTATGCCTCATAAGTTTAATTTGGCGCAAATTGTTTTTATTTGCCCAGTCGCCAAAGCCAAACAGCAACAAAAACGACAACGACAACAGCGAAAAGAGAAGGATTGGGCTCAACCGCTGAGTGGGAAAGAGACGGGAATGCAGTGACTAGGGTTGCCACATGCATGTGTGAAGCAACAAAATGGCCGCCATGGTTTTTTGTTTTTTCGGCTACGTTCTGGCATTTCTACAAATTCTTTTTGAATGTCATTAGTATAATTGAAAAAGCCATTGGCAAAAGGCCAACAAACCTCAAAAAAGGGTAAAATCAACCAAGACAACAACCAAACCAAAAACTAACTGCAAAACGTGGCCGATGCGACACGCGAAATCCAATAAAAATTTTTGTACAATTTTTTCCGCTTTGTGTTTGTTGCCGTTGTCCTGGAAAGTTTAGCGACTTTAGCTGCCTTGATAAAACGACAGCCGCAACAAAAACAAGCTGGAAAAAAGGATACCCAAAGGATACCGAAGAGTTCCACATACATACATGTGCATAAATTTAGCAGTTGACATCGAGCAAATGTACATGAGATATTGCTTAGAATAACTATCAGCATGAGTTATAGAGTGTACATCTATGTGGAGTTGTTTATGCCGAGATTGCAGCGACACGATATGCAAAATATCGAAAAGTAGAATGTCTAGCCAGTAGGAAATGCCTTCGTGCAGAAGTTCTGAGGAAAAGTATAAGGGTTTTAATGTGTACACATGTGGGTTAACGGCTTTAAACGTTTCTTCTTGCCAAAACATATCACAAGCAAATTAATTAATATTTTAGCAACAGTTTCACATCTGTTGTTTTATTTATTGATCAATCAAATTTATTTTTTATTTTAAACCTTTATTTTATTTTTATTACCACATTCTAAACATAAACATTCCAAGAGTTTGGTATTATGTAAATCCCCTTATTTATTGTTTACTTTCTGCATTTCCGAACATGTTACGCAATCACCCCTCGCTTTTAATTAGAACTCAAATTGGCAAGAACTTTGGAAAACACTTGTTCAACATTAAAGACGTACATAAATTTAAATTGATTTGTGGACATGAATTAAATGTTTGCCAGTTTTATGGGGTTAAGCAAACTTACCTCGTTTTGGAAGGACAGTCTTATGTAAGCACACAATTTATAGCTGCTATTTAGATCGACATTGTTTCCCCACTTTGTGTGTGCAATAGTCTTCAATATTTTGCAACATCAAAAAGGATGAAAATAAATAGCATTTTCTGATAAGAAAATATGTGATGGACAGTCGAGGCGGGGGAGTAGGGCAAAAGGCTAGAAAAACTAATACATTTAACCCAAATATGCGAGACATGAAAAGCAAAGAGCTCCGAGTGCTTCCGCTCTCCTGCATCCTCGATTTTCCCTATTCTCTAGCATCCCCTTCAGGTTTTTGCCATAATATTATTAGAGAGAAATTTTATGTAAATAGTTGGATACAAGTTTATTACGCTCTTTATCAATTGATTTGATCTTAAGCACTCTTGTGTATATTTATTACACAGACTAGGCAAGGAAGCTGCACGGAAATCACAGTACACAGCAGCACTTCCGGCTGCCCCGTAATTTCCTCCCACACATATAGCCCAAAAATGTTATGTAAGTTCAATAAAAAGAGTGCAGACTATCTCTATCTGTCCCTGTTTCCCCTTCAATGCAATGTATCGTCTTTCGCAAAGCTCTTAACTGATTGTTTGTCTTGCCAAATGCCTCTCTTTCTCCGCTTTCTCCACATCTTTCTCTCTGGCTACTTGGCAAAATATTTCTCAACTATTTTCTATATTAGAAAACACAATCCAAACTGGGCATACACAAAGGTGCAACTATGTATGGAGTCTCAGTGTTCCTTGTTGATATTTATTTGAATCTTGACTGTCTCCTACAATCCATGTACCGAACTTATACACAAAGATACACGCAAAGAAAGACATCACTTAAAATACAAATTGGCTCTCCTGAGAATGATCTAATTAGTTAAAAGCGCAATAGGTTTATTTAAAAGATTTATTTTAAAGATTTCAAAACTCCAACCGAAAGTCCATTCAAATTGGGTGGGAAGAAGGTTTTATGTACATTTGAAGCATTTAAATTATTTTGACACTCCTGAAAAAGTTTTAATTAGGTTATAAACACAATAGTCCATAGTAGAATGAATTTTTAAATATTTTACAATTCCTGTTTCGAAAAAGCTTAATAAAAAAATGTTGTTTATTAATTTACAAATTTTTACAATCTGTAAAATAATCCCGAATTCTATTCAAGTAATTTTTGTTAATATTTAACAATTTTGTTATAAAAACACAACATATTAAAAATACTTTAATTATTAAAATATTTTTTTTTTTATATTTTACAAATCTGTTCCAAAAATGTTGTATATTAATTTAATAATTTTTTTCAATCTGTAAAATAAATCCCATATAAAGATTTCCATTCAAATAATTTTTGTTAATATTAAACCATTTTGTTATAAGAACCCAACACAATACAAATAGTTTAAGCACTTTTTTCTGTGTGCACATGTTTATCTTGTCTACATGTGTGTGAGTGTCCCTGACTCCCTTTTACCGAAAAGCGAATTTCATTTGAAATTGAACTTGTTTTTGCGCCAATAAATTGTATAGCCAAAGTATTTTGATTGCGTTCGAGTGGGGTTATCCCCACCCCCACTTCCCATCTAAGGACCTGTGCTCCTGTGTATTTCCGGTTCAGAAATGGAACAACAAGAAGAACTAAAAACCTAAATGCCGAGGCAATAGGCTAAAGTAAATCAACAGTAAAAGCAACCGAGCAAGTAAAAGGGAATAAAAGGGAGGCTCGTATGAGGTTAGCAAGTTTAACTAAAAGTTGTTCGGTTTTATTTTTTGTTTGGCTCTTTCATTCGTTTTATTAGTGCCAGGGATATGGAGAGTAAAACTCGTTTGAGCAATTCAAATAAATGCCACCATTTATTTGTTGAGGGCGTCAAAGGAAAAGTTAATGTACTAATTTCTCAATTGCGAATAGTGAAAATAGTCGAACACGAGAACAAACTGGATAGAACCAGCAATAAAAAAATTAGTATTAACGAAGATTCGTTACACTTTTTGTAAAATACACGCTTCTTAAAAATGTATTATTATTCACCATATATTACTTTTCTTCAATTAATTTATGCTGAGAATTTCTAAGCTAACAAGGCATTGGAAAACTATGCCCAAAATGCGATTACTATCAAAGTTCTTAAACAATTATAAGTTTAGTCAATCAAAATGTGCTGATAAATTAAATTCCGTTTAATATCCATTCAATTCATCCAGCAAACTTTTCGATCTCCACAAAATAACCAATCGAACTCTTTATATTTCGGCAAATCCTAAATACCCATAAATACCCTTACCCTGCCCCTTTCCCTGCAAAAGTTCTGTGCATCGGGAAAAGTTTTCTGCTTGTGGCTTTAAAACTAAACAGCGCACTTATCTTATTGAGCAGCAGCATCCTCAAACCCATAGCCATCATCATCATCATTATCGTCATCCAGAGCCACATCGAAAACTACGCCAAAAACTATAAGGAAAGAGCAACATTGAAGAAAACTCGCCAAAACTTGGCCAAAAGCGACTTTGAATGGTAGAAGGAGTGGAGACGGGCCATAATAATACTCATTTACAGCATTACCGCATTTTGAAGGACCAAACCGAAAGGCAGGACCTTCGTTTAGGGCTGGCTCTTCGATTGGTATGCTTGGCTTTTACGCTTTGTTGGCCTGGTGCAAACAAACAAATCAACTTTGGATAATTATTGCACATCAATCGTTGCCCCTAACCTTGTACACTAAAAAAAATCACTGTAGATGAATGAAAAGGAAATCCTTTGATGGACTAAAAAAAAAAACAGCAAATCAGTGACTTAAAAAGTATTTGGAGCTTATGTTTAACATGACTAAAACATTTTCTTTTACCAAATACAAAAAAATGTCTAACAACTGCTTGGTAATATTACCAATTGTTGATGATTAGGGCTATAATTTTCTAAGTGTAACAGGGCAAGTTCCGGCTGGAACAAAACAGGCAGGCTGGCAAAGGATTGTTAAAGGTTGCTGGAGAGAATGGGGTCAGGGGCAGCACTTTCAAGTTTTGCCTTCCGTTGAGCTGAGTTGCACTGCAGCAGAGCAAATGCCCCGAGGATTCCCTGCTTCCCTCTCTTTCCCCCGCCGCTCTATCCGTCTCTTTCGCCTTTGGTTCCATCACTTGTGCATTGGCGAAAAGTTTTCGGTGCGGTTTTTGCGTACATTTGTCTGATTTGGCAGTCATCATCGGGGGCAGAACACTCTCATCAGAACTCACTGGCCATCAGAGATGTCAGGATGTCAGAGACCAAAATGGATAAATCGATCAAAACTCTGGCAAAAGGGAGCTTAATGTAAGGTTCAAAAAATGAGCACAGCAATACAAGTAACAACGTTTTGGAGATAAAAAAACAGAAATAAGAATAAAAATAATAAGAGTAAAAAATGTTTAAAAGAATATAATTTTAAGGATCCATTTTTTTTAAGTTTTTTAAATGTATTTAAATTAATGTAGATTGTTTTTAAACTTTTTTCTTTAAATACTTTTCTTAAATACTTTATGTTCAAAAATTGTTTTTAAAAAAGGCTTCAGTGCTTGCCATCCTGTTTCGTCACCTTCCCATCCCCAAGGACATCATCGGCACCATCACTATCACCATCTCCATCGACAGCACCATCAGCAGGAGCATCCCCGGTGTCCTAGTTGGTCGACATGTCCATGTCATCTCTCCATTGAAATCGTTACGAGCTGTTTCCGTTTCGTTTACAAATTTTCGTGCGGCAATAACCGCAATAGTGCTGGCTCTTTCCCCCCAACTCCCTCTATCTCTTTCTGGCGCTGATTGTTGCTATATGGACGGACCTTAACTAATGCAATGCTGCAGAAATGGCACATCATTTGAGACGGTTCGAATTTGGCCATAACTCGCACTGTTAACTTTTACAGCAATGGCATCTAATCTAATTGGTAAAACGAAGTCATCGAATGTTTGTCAATGGGAGTATTGCTTTTTGAATTGGTAATGAGGTTTCGGAACGGGAGTAAAAGGACATGACTTTTAGATACAAATAAACATACCATGACAATATTTACAGGATTTTTGGGTTTGCAATGAACTTTTTTTTAGTTTTAAGATAAATGTAATCCTTTGTTTGTATGTTGCTTAAAAGTATAATTCATTTAATTTATATATATTTTATAAATAAGTGCACTTTTCAATTTATCTTTATTTCCTCAAGCTAAACTGTTCACTTTCCGTAAAAACATTAATTAATTTATCGGTTTGAAAAAAAATAGAAAGGCCTTTTGAAGTTGTGTTTTTTCTCCATCTAACTTTTTTTGTGTGAGTACTCAACATCATATTACAGTTACCTCCCACAGCAACATTTTTTATTCCCTTTATGTCGAAACATGTTTAAATAAATTACACGCCCGCTGCAAACCAAGTTAAAACTTTCCCCTGTGACCCACAAACCAAATCAAAAATTAAACGAAAATACAAAAACAGAAACCGAAACAGTAAAAAGCCGAAAACAAAACTTTGATCTAGTTGCTAAACTATTTAAGTAAAGGCAGCTCTCAACCTCTGACCGAGAGCAGAATGAAAACCAGAGCTCAAACGCACGTCTCTAGTTTATTAAATTTGCGGCAACACTTGGCACCAGCAAAATGGGGGTCACAGGGGTCGGGGGTCACGGGGGATTCCTGGTGGTCGGGGGATGAGCCTGGGGGGAGGGAACACTTTGGATGGTTAGCGGACTGCCCCTGACATTTCTGCGGCTCGGCTCAGAGTCATAAAATGATTGCATGCTCTACATAACAAAGCACACACAGGCCCATACCGGAATAAACGTATATATAATATATATATACTTGCAAAACACTTAGTGGCAGGTAGAGCCAAAGAGGCCAGACACTGCCGAAAAATGGGCTAATTATATTAGTTATATTATCTTTTATATATTTCTAATTATATATTATTTTCACTGCTTAAAATTAAATTTATACTTTTGAGTTACAGTTTTTATAGATTCTTACGAATTTTTAATTTTTAAGTTTGTTTAATTGGATTTAATTTATTTCATTTTTCATAGATGCCCAAAAGTATGCAATACTATTTGGAAAGTCGTGTTTTTCGAACTGGTCCCAAAAAATGTTTGTAAATTTTCTGTTTTAATTTATTATAACATCTTAATTATTACATACATACAGATTAAAAATGTGTCTTTATTACTTTACATTTTATAGTGTGCCTTTATTATCACAACTGTGTTCTTAGAATTAATTTTTAATTTTAATTATTATTTGGTCGTAGTATCAAAATATTAGATTAAATAACATAAGCAACGACCATTAATATTATCATTGACCTTTTAAAGGTCACCTTTAACATCCGAAAAAAGGTGCTGCAAAAGTATGTATGAAAGGGATAAATAAAAATAATTTATATGCCAAATTTCCATTTTAAACTTGATTTTCTTCCAGTGCATAAGCTGAGGCTGTTTCAGGCCTTGCCCAAAAACTCCCAGGCGTCACCATAAACATTACCAAAGCCAACGTCATCAGCACCATCATCATGATCATAGTTCCACCGACCATTAATGATAACATGCCGTTCCTCCCCAATTTCCCCACCTTCTTCCTGGGCTGTGTGTGTGGCAAATATGAAATTTATAGTTTTATGATGACTGCTGAGTGTGCCACAAAAAAAGTAGTGTTAAAGGTTAAAAAATAAATTAAAATAGTTTTTTATATTGGGTGTTTTTTTTTTTTTTTTGGTAAAATTTTTTTTTTTTTTTTTTTTTTGGTTAATTAATTTAATTTGAATAAATTTATAGAATTTTTTTTTTTTTTTGCCAACGCCTTTTACGGCTTCTGGGTTCAACTAAACTTTACGAGCCAGCACAGCCAGCCAGCCGAGGAAGCGAACTAGGAGAAGAATCTGCCCTCCGTTCTTCCCATTTTCCCCCTGGCCCCAACACCTCATCCCCCCCTTTTTTCACCACCCTCGCCACCTAGTGGCATAAATAAAATCATACAACTTGGTTCTTTCGCTCGCCTCCACGTTTATTTCCGCCTACTTGGGCGCCATTGCCATTGCCGTTGCCGATTGCTGTTGCAGCATCTCCCTTCGCACGCCCCTGTATCAAAAAATAAACCCCCTTTTTAGTCGTTCCACTGCATCAACATCCTTTACCTTATTTTTCTTCTCACTACACTTTAAGAAATTATATAGATCATCATTTAAAACTGGAAAATCATATACCATTTTTTTAGAAATATTCAATAATGTTTTTCTTTATAGAAATACATTTTTTAGATAAATTACATCTGCAAAAATATTATACAATTACTTTAAAATATCTTATACTAAAATACACGTTTCCTATTCTTTATACTTAATGATTGACAAGTCCGGCCTAAAATTAAATGGTTGAATATTGAAAATACTTTTTGGATAAAAATGACTTTTTTGATATCAATTCCGGATTCAGTTTCTCAAAGTGTACCTCTCGAAGCCAAGCCAAAGTTGAAGTTTTATGGCTGAAAGGAAGGAGTAGACTATGGGGCTGCATGCCGCAAATATGTTTTTGATTATTATGACTCTTCGAGATTATGCAATTTTATGAATATGAATGGTTTATGTGCAGGTATGGCGCGAAAAATGAATTGCATTTCCACAGCTCAGCTTAGTGGAGTTCTGTTCGGTTTTGGCTTCCTCCGGTGGGTTTGGTTTTTCTGCTGTGTCCTGGCCGATGATGATAACGATGTTTTGATGTTCCCATATATTCGAGCAGAGTGAGTGGGATAAAAGAAATTTATAAAGTCGCTAGGACGGCTTCATTTCGTTGGTTGTTTGTGCCTTTAAGCAGATTTCGAATTTAAATCTAATTCTCCACTCCCGACACTGTCATCTGGCATGAGTGACGCATCCTCACTGACTGACAGCTCCACACCAGGACACTAAAGGATATGGGGGCAGCAATGATGGGGGCGGCCATCCTGGTCGTGAGCAATAAAGTATGGAGTGAGTGGCTCTGATGGAGCTGCTATAATGTCAACGGCATGGCCATCGGGATTGGAACAGAGGAGAATGCGGATAATTGATTCGGTTAGGCAGAAGTCCAGATGAGCTACTTGTCCGAAAAGAGATTTTCAAATGGGACGACATGTTTTTTGCGTGGAATTTTATTGGTTTTAACTCTATGCTTGGAACGAACTATGAATTAGGGGTCAAAACTGGTGTTTAATTTGGATTTGTATTTATACTTACGAATAACCAAGCAATTAGAAATATAAAGGAAATTGTAAAGACAAAATATATTACAAAGATAATGTATTATTGAAGCATTGAATAGGTTTTAGATTTATTTTGATTTTAGATCAATTTAAATAATTGAATAGATAAAATGATTAAAAGATTACAAAATCTTTAATTACATTTATTCAAACTAAAAAATCTTAAATTTTCAGGCCTTACCCATAAACTTGCACCCTTCCCTAAACACTTCAATCGCCCCTCTCCTTTCGACCCATTTCACACACACAATATACAAACAAACCCAACCAGATGATAACAAAAACGAAGGCAAGAAAAAAATGCTAGCAAAATGACTGCAATCTGTCGTCTCAACGCTGATGACATTTTGAGTGAATGAACCAACGAACGAGCCTACTCCACCCCTACCCCTCAAACCATCAAACCCCTGGAAACGGTGCCCCACCTTACCCCGGGCTGTCCTGTTTTTTAACAAATTGGTGTGATCCCAGAGTGACGCGTCATATTCGCAGACACTTTAGCAGGACCCCAGGATCAGGAGGAGAAAAGCAGGAGTACGCTGGAAAAAATCATAGAGAATTTATAAAAATTTAAATAATTCAGCGAAAGCTTATTTCTTTGAAATGTTTACAAAACAATATTCCAAGTGATTTCTGAAAAAAAACTGTTTACTCTCTGTTGATATTCTTAATTTCTTTATTATATTTATGGCAAGAGTTTTGGTTTTAATGACCTTAGAAAAATAATTATATTTGTATTTTTTCTTTTATTTATTTTAGTATATACAAAACTCTTATTTTCTGCAGTGGCCTCACTGAAGGGACGCCGACTGATAGAGCGACAGCAGAGAAATTGCAAACGAGTTGAGTCGTTGAGCCAAAAAACCAAAACATACGCAGCATTTATAAGGCAGCCAACAATGAATGCCCCTCCGATCCCCCCTTTCCCCATCCCCCGAAAGGGGCGTTAGAGGTTTCCGAGGGGGTGTGGCGTATTGTTAACGCCCACTCAACTCTATGCCATTTTGTATTGATGGCCTGTCTGCCGCACAGCTTTTATATAAAGCCTCCCAGAGATTCCGCTTTGATGTGGGGAGGAGGAGGGTCGCAGCCTTTGGCATCGAATTTCGGTTTCAATTTTTTTTTTTTTTTTCTGTTGTTCTGGTTGGGGTAAACAAATCACTAAACAAAAAGCTCACAATGCAGTTAAAGGCAACGCTCGAGGTAAAGAAAGTGAGAAAATTTGCTTTAAAGGTTTAATTTCAGTCAGGCTTCAAAACGATTAATGCAATATATTTGGTAACGAGATGGGAAAGAGTACAAAAAATATGATAGAGATCTTAAACAAACAAATTCCTTTAAAAACTTATTCGCTACCACTTCTATACTTTTGTAAATAGTCGTTCGTTTCTGTTTTCTGTCTTTATAAATGTACCCGAAAAAGAAGTGTATGCGAGTGACTGGAAAAACAAGGCGTCTATTTCCGTCATCAAAACACAGAAGTGAAATTGCTGTAAATTTAATCCGCTTGTGTGTGTTTTTTGCTTGTATTTGTGTGGGCCGTCTCGCTTTTGTTGCCCTGACTCCTTCTACGGCTCAATCCCCGTCTCTTTCACCCGCCCACTCCGCCTCTCTTTCACTCTTTGGCAGAACCCGTCAATTTGCACGCGTAAAGTGCGCCATCTAGCGTCGTTTATGCGCACATTTGGCTCACATCAATTTGCGGTGCAGACATTAGCCTTTGCATTTTTTATTAAACGACCCCGCGCGACATACCCGGCGTATGCGTAATGCGGTTACTCGCTGTGTTGACGCTACTGATGATTCTGATGATTCCGATGTCGGGGGCAAAATGGCACAATATTAATTGTCGCACATGCCTCTCGTTCTCCGATGCTCTTTATACTCACTTGCGGTCGCTATATATGTATGCATGCTACAGTGGGAATTATCGCAAATAAAAGATGTGATTATAT
>JBAMCJ010004297.1:0-48997 GCA_037075205.1 Drosophila prostipennis
TGTAGACACTAACCATACTAATACATCGATAGTCATTCGATATTTGGCGATACAGAGCACTAGCCATTTTAAATTTATATATTCTACTAGGCTATAATCCTTGTAATATCTCGTTTACTAACGCTCGTTCGTAGCTGATCATTTTGACGACTATTTTATCAAAATCTGTTCAGCTGTTCCCGAGATATCCCCTATTTTACTCTTAATTGACGAAATTCGCAGTTTTTACTATGCAGCCCTCGTTATATCGCGGGACTTACAAAACAGTCTGGCAGCACTATTTGCAATTCCCGGTTATATGAAAGTGTTTGTTTGTTGTGACTTTTGATCAATTATTTAAATTTTGCGATAAACAAGTAAGCAAAATTACAGTTTTTGTTAATATTGGCTTATATTGTAATTGTTATTTCAGTGTTTCCAAATGCAGAGTTCGATTCTTGGAAGAAGGAGCCGGAGGAGAAATTTTTAAGCAAGCGGCAAGTGTTTTTAATTTTCTGCAAATGTACATATGAGTGATTCTTTGTGAAACGTATCGAGATTTTCTTCATGGTCTCAAATCGATATCTAATTTTTATGACGATATCACACCATTTAAATTTTAAAAAAGTACAAAAAAAAAAATTCATTTGACAGAAACGAAGATATGGCGATGCTTTTTTTTTGTTTAATTCATTTATATCTTTAAATTACGTGGGGTAAAAAATAAATAAAAGTACCCAAAAATTATTATTTTTGCCAAGCTTTCAGATAAAAATAACACCCATAATGGTTCCAGTGCAAATTATAGTCCAAACTTAAAAAAAAATATTTCATTCACGGTTTTCTGCAAATCGGCATTTTTAATCTTTATAAAAAAAATAGTATAATGTTCTATACATAATTCTTGTTGGCTCCTGAAAGTTTCGTCATGGGACCTCCATTACTTTCTGCATAATTGAATAAAACAATAAAAAACAAAGCAGTCTTTCGTTGTTATACATTAAATTATGTTAGACGAACAGTTTCCTTCTTAATGATTTCCGGCAGAACGACCGTTCCGATTTAGGTGAAACTAATAAGAAAAATGCAGTTTGGTATAACAAAAAAATCCCTACCAATTTCAACGTGGGGCAAAACTTATTGCTACATATTTAGTTATAAAGAAGAACACTCGAAGGTAGCAGAATATTTAGCAACATACAGTGGCGGACAAAAGTCTACATACGACCACCTTTTTTCGAGTTTTTCCACTCCATTAACTTTTACAGAAACAGTAATGATGCAATCTTGTTTTAAATGTTATTATTATACAATAACCAAAATTTCATTCTTATTCAACAAAAACTTTTATATTTATAAAAAAAAAACCTAAAAATGGCACTGACAAAAGTCTACATACGATTTTTTACATAGAACTTTCGAAATTTTTATTTCAAAATTTCCTAAACATGGTCTATAAAACTTATGTACCGGCTTAGTGGTGGTGAAAATAATTGACAAGGAGCATAATACAGCAGCCAATCCTTGTATAATCTTAAGATGTTAATCTACAAGGAAAAAAATTAAAAAAAAATCTATTTTTCTTTTTTGCAAGACCCTACCCGCCCCTGTTCCTGGAAACTTTCATTAAAAAATTATCGTCAGTTTTCAAGAAAATCGCCTAACAGTGTTTGAATTTTAAACGGATATTAGAATACCGCCAACTCCAGTTCAAGAACCATGGCCAGCTATGACATGAACCGCAGTATCCGACACTACAACCGAATTACAAATTCAATATCGACGCTAACTTAAAATTAATTATTTTTCCTCTCACAGAGCGTGCTCCATGTTGCGCGGTATCCCAAAAAATCAGAAATTAAATTAACTAATTATAGTAAAAGTTTCAAAGAATTATTATCGTCAGTTTTCGAGATATTTGTCCAACAGTTCAGCGGCATGGGGAATGGCCATCTGGTGCTTCCTGTTTTCGACGCTAGCTTTTCGACGCTTTCACAGAGCGTGCTCCATACTGCACGGTATCCCAAAAAATCAGAAATTAAATTAGCTTACTACAGTAAAAGTTTCATTAAATTATTATAATAATTATCGATAATTATCGTCAGTTTTCGAGATATTTGACAAACATTTAAGCTGTGTGGGCAAATGCTGCCTATGACCATCGGGTGCATCATGTTTATATTTCTGCATCGATAGTCATTCGATATTTGGCGCTACTGAGCACTAGCCATTTTAAATTTATATATTCTTCTAAGCTATAATCTTTGTAATATCTCGCCCACTAACGCTCGTTCGTAGCTGATTATTTTGTCGACTATTTTATCAAAATCGGTTCAGCCGTTCCCGAGATATACTCCATTATACTCTTAATTGCCGAAACTCGCAGTTTTTATTATGCAGCCCTCGTTATATCTTGGGACTTACAAAACAGTCTGGCAGCACTATTTGCAATTTCCCGTTATATGAAAGTGTTTGTTTGTTGTGACTGTCCGTCTGTCTGTCTGTCCGTCCGTATGAACGCTGAGATCTCGCCAACTATAAAAGCTAGAGGATTGGTATTTGGCATGAAGATTCTTGGAGTTCCTAAGCAGCGCAAGTTTGTTTCAAGAAGGTGCCACGCCCCCTATCGGGTATCCGATAGTCGGGGCACCCGAATATAGCGTTCTCTCTTGTTAAAAGTTAAAATGGGACATCGATACAGAAGGGGCCTCAAAAGACGACGACAATCCACGTCCTCGTCGTCATCGTCCGACACAAAGGCGAAAAAGCCAAAAGTCTGCATTAAATCAGCGGAGCCCTATAGCAAATATATTTAAATGGGGTATTGTTAAAGGCAATTAAATATGTAAAAAACATCATAAGGTGAACTTTTTTAGTGAAATTTTTTGTTGTAGTAAATTTTTTAGAAAAGAAATATTGTTTTTTTAGGAAAAAAAAATAGAAATAAATTACTTATAGGGTACTAAGTTTCCCAATATTTTTTTTAATTTTAAATTATTCACATCGGTCAACAACATATTTTAGCTTCCATATAAACGCTTGTACTAAGCGTAAGAGGGAATATATCGGTTCGGATTTCATATTTTTTCATGTAAATTGTTTAGACATTTGTTAAAATTGGTTTGTGATTTCTTATAGCTGTCATATTGCAAATTAAAAGAAAAAATTTGTATAAATCACGTTCTTGATTATATCTCGATATCACATTTAGTTTATATTTATATTTTCATCAAAATAAAACAAATTTAAATTGTAATTTAAATTTTTATTCAATTTACATCTTCATCGATACTGTCAGAACAGTCAAAAATAGTCGAATATTCATGCTGTACCTGAGAAACCAGGGCTGGCGACTATTCAAATTACGAACATTTCTGGCTAACTTAAACCGCGGTTTTCTCAGAAGAGGTACAAAAGGGTAGGCTAATTTTTTCAGAATTTGTAGTTAAATATCTTACCCTTTTTTAAAAGAATATAAAAAAAAACAATTTTTTTGGACCACTATTAAAAAATTTAAAAAATAGTAATTATGCACTTAAACATTTTTTTTAGGCAATATTCTAAGAATTGGTTGCTCTTCAAATTTCAATCGTTACATATACAACTTAGAAAAATTTCAAAGATGTATAAAAATACATTTTTTTTCTTATTGGCTAAAATTATATTTCGAAAAATCAACTTTAAAAATCTGTAGTGGGAAAAACATTCATCACAGATCAATTTTTCTTTTTGATTTGTATAGAGAATTCAATTGTTTTTAAAGTTGCATTTCAACATTTTGGAAAATCTTAAAAAAAAAACCATTTTGGCAGGCTTTTTGTTCTATGCGCCCCAGTGTGCGGCGTCGGGAGAAGAAGACCGCTTCCACCACAATGGTATGGGGTGCAGGGGATACGGACAAGCGCCAAACTCCTATCCTCGCGCACAACAGCCTCCAGCACTGGGGGACCGTCGTCCTCCGCCGACATCGTGTCCGCTTCCAGATGCTGCTGACTGGGTCGGAGATCCCCACTGACCAAACAGTCAGTCACGATCCCATTCCAGTTCTGGATGTGCTGGACGATGTGCTATGATGGAACAAAGGCGAATAAGCACAATTGCCTTTTCGGGAATGTCATTGAAACCTGCTGGGCATCCGCTCCCAGATGCTGCTGACTGGGTCAGAGATCCCCACTGCCGAACCAGTCAGTCACAGGGATGGCAATGGGTCCGAATGGACGACGGTCCCATTCCAGTTCTGGATGTGCTGGACGAAGTGCTATGATGGGTCTAAGGCGAAGAACCAAAATTGCCTGATGGAAACTTTAAAGTGTTCTACCTCCAAGGTGGTGTGGAAAAGAGCACCTCAATTTAGGCGCATAGAAAAATATATCGCGAAATTCGTGGCTAATAAAATTGCAAAGGAAATGTGCCCATTTTGCAGGAAAAGTGCAATGACAGCACTTGATAAAATGCGATGTGCGAACGTCTTGCTTTACCCTTACTATTGCCAGCAACAGCCAAGCACACGTCAAGATGAAAAGATGAAGAGAAGAGAAACAGTGTACCCAATTTCATTAATTAGGGATTTTAGCTTACATAGCTAAAGGTATTTTTTCACTATGCACTTTGTTTTGGTATTTTTGTGATTTTTCGATAGACAACGCGATAGGCAACTGGGAGGCGTTTCCATCGCGTTTGAAAACAGCTGTTCTGTGAAATAGTCAGTCGCGAGCTTATAGTATGTTCACACAGAGGGGGGTTTTGCTTAAGCCGCCATAAATAAACTGTATATTTTGATTTTAAAGTATATATATATAAAATGTGACTAAATGTGATGTTATCATTACTCTTTGCCCGTTTTTTAACTTTCTCCCTTATATTTGTTTTCTAAATAAATTTGTTT
Source organism: Drosophila prostipennis (assembly GCA_037075205.1). Taxonomy (NCBI): domain Eukaryota; kingdom Metazoa; phylum Arthropoda; class Insecta; order Diptera; family Drosophilidae; genus Drosophila; species Drosophila prostipennis. Next base: position 4,865 of record JBAMCJ010004297.1, read on the forward strand.
TCTGTTAATAAAAAATATATTTTGAACATTTTTAGAGGGTTTACTATAATGTGGAGGTGGTGGGTGGTGTTAAAAAATGGAGTGCATTAATTTCATTACCAAAACTGAATGAATGCATTCAAAACTCAGGTGCATTTCAAAAAACGAACTTTGTGGAAATGAGAAGAAAGAAGTTTACGCCAATCAACGAATATGAAAGTAAGCAGCAACCACAAGACTGGAATTGTAACCAAGTAGTAGAATCTCCTCAATCTGATCTTAGGGTATACCTTAAGGAATACATTGGATAAAATCTGTGGAAGCTCTGGAAAAAATGGAAGTTACACTTTCAAAAGACGACCCGAAATATGTAAGCATTTTTGAATTTTAAACAATTGTTTCAATATTTAATTATTTTTTTTTTTTAAGAATCAAATTGTAAAACGAGTCATAAATGAGCTGAATTAATAAGTAAAATTTAATTATGATGGCATTCTTGGAAAAATGCCATTTAAACAAGAGAGAACGCTATAGTCGAGTACGTCGACTATCCGATACCCGTTAATCAGCTAATCAGGGAGCTGGAGATATACAGGCAACATAGCGACTGGTTGCACTGCTTGCATTTCATTATTCGCTCATAACTTTTAAATGAATGGTTCGACTTAAAAAATCTCTTCTTCTTCCTCGGAATCGAACCCATAGATATCCACGCTCAACTGACTGCTTGAAATGCAACACAACGTCTAGTTGCATCAGGTAAAATGACGGCGCAAAGCTTTGGGCATGGTTCAATCGGCCGAAGCATGATCGGTAATCAGACTACATGACCCCCAGAACGTGCCCGGAGGTTAAAACAACCTCCCAGACGACTGGAAAACGGGTCGGGACCAGACTCAACACCTCGATATATACACAGACGGCTCCAAGATGGAAGGAGGAGTAGGAGCGGGCTTATACTGTCCTGTAAGCTACCCAGCATATTCTAGGTGGAAGTCTTCGCCATAAGGAAAGCTGCAGAAGTGGCTCAAAATATAAACTGACCACACTATGTGGTCAACTTGTTCGTAGACAGCCAAGCGGCGATAAAATCCAAAAATGACGGAAAAGTACAGCCAGTAAAGCCAAAAAAGAGGTCCAATGCGAACATTGTCACGATAAGTACGATCCGTTCGGGTTTCGGATTTGCAATCCGGAATTTAACTGCGAGCGAGGCACTGCACCGCGGAAGACGTCGAGGAAAATCACGCATGCGATAATGGGCCACATTTTCGACCTTTTCGGAAACTGCATAGTTTGGCAACTTCACTTCTTAAAGTGCCCGTCCGTTAGGTGCAATTGAAGGTTTATGCCAACCGCACACTGGACAGACGGTCACAGATTTCTTCAATCTCGAATATTGCACCTTTGTAAACCATGATAAAGGAGAAAAAGCCGCTATGAGTTAGTGATCAAAAACTAAAGAATTTAAGTTATTTAAGAAAACAGGAATAAAAAATATACAATAGCCACTAATTTACTAAAAGTTAAACAAAAAGATATTAAAAGGAGCAAATATATTCCAAATTAAAAGATAATTAATTGTATAGAACTACCATTTTCCCCATCATTGCATTAAAAACACCGTTGATGAGCGTGTTCTGCGTCCCGAAGGACGACACGAAATATGAAAAGTCGGAGCCCAATGAATTTAGCCTAGAGATAAATGTCACTATCGATGGCATCGATAAATCGATGTGTAATGTCCAATTTTGATGTTTCCACTTACACCCTTTTCCCACTGCGTCCATTCGTTGGAAGCAGTTGGGATTTTGCCAAGTGTGAAACTTCGATTCCCACAAACAGCTAACTTCAAGATCAGCTGCTAATATTAACATAAATCAATCAATATTGGAACACGGCAAAATCGTATTGGCCGCGTTGAAAATTAATGGGAATATAATATAATATTCTCTTCTACTCTGTAATATGACACTTTTAAAATATTTTCGAATTTCGATATTAATTTTATCAATATGGAAGTACTATATCATATAGCTGCCGTAGGAACGATCGGAAAATTAGTGAGAATTAATAAGATATTTAACATTTTTGAGATTTGTAATTAAATTAAATCACATTATCTGCAAGGGTATATAAGCTATTATATAGGGTATATAAGTATAGGCTGGCCGAAGCTAGCTTCCTTTCTTGTTTTTCATTTCCAATAGGCAAATAAGAACCGGAAAATTAATTTCCAAAGTCGCTAAGCTTGTGTGACTAGCGCATTAAATTATAAGTATTACACTTGTAGCGTTACGAAGAAGAACTAAATAAATAAATTACTAAGCCAGGCGGTTTTTGGTGGCCAGGAATCACAGAATGCTAATGCAGGTGTGCCCGTCTGCAACCGCCACTCTCAAAAATTCAGGAGCAGTCCAAAAAGTCACTTATGCAGAGCCAAAAAATTAAAATTAGTTTTTAGAGAATTTTCAATGTTAAAGTGTTTTTGAATTTTTAATTTTAAATTGTGCGAATTATTATAGAAAGTACACACTAAAATACAATGCATATCATAACAGTATGTTCACACCTTATACTATTTAGTATATATTCACATATGTTTACATGTGCGTCAAGTTAGCTTCGGCGATAGCGGAACGGTGAAAACTGGAACATAGGGCCAAATTATGTTTTTATTTCTGGGGGCTTCTGGGGGCCAAATCGAACAATTTTAAATGCAAAATTGTTCAGAATGAAATTATCTTTCGATCTAGGTAATTGCCGAGTCTGGTCGATGTTCGGAAGTATAAAAAAAATGCATTCAGAAAATCAGGTCCCCTCATTTTGGGGAATATCTCCACTCGCAGAGCGTGCTCCACAATGCGCGCTAGCTTAACTTAAAGGTCGTCTTTTGAAGGACATATGAGGAAAATAGCATAAAAAAATTATGGTCAGTTTTTGAGAAAATCAGTTAACCGTGGACCAACCTCTAAATCCGCCCATACAAAAAAAAGTCCTTAGGATGACGGGGGCTAATTAAGCAATGTTCCTGGAAAATTTTATTTAAAAAATTATCGTCAGTTTTCGAGAAAATCGCTTTAAAGTGTTTGAATTTTAAACGGATTTTAGAATACCGCCAACTCCAGTACAAGAACCATGGCCAGCTATGACATGAACCGCAGTATCCGACACTACAACCGACTTACAAATTCAATATCGACGCTAACTTAAAATTAATTATTCCTCCTTTCACAGAGCGTGCTCCATGTTGCACGGTATCCCAAAAAATCAAAAATTAAATTAATTAATTATAGTAAGAGTTTCAAACAATTATTATCGTCAGTTTTCGAGATATTTGACAAAATGACCATCGGGTACATCATGTTTATATTTCTGCACTTAGTGTAGACACTAACCATACTAATACATCGATAGTCATTCGATATTTGGCGATACAGAGCACTAGCCATTTTAAATTTATATATTCTACTAGGCTATAATCCTTGTAATATCTCGTTTACTAACGCTCGTTCGTAGCTGATCATTTTGACGACTATTTTATCAAAATCTGTTCAGCTGTTCCCGAGATATCCCCTATTTTACTCTTAATTGACGAAATTCGCAGTTTTTACTATGCAGCCCTCGTTATATCGCGGGACTTACAAAACAGTCTGGCAGCACTATTTGCAATTCCCGGTTATATGAAAGTGTTTGTTTGTTGTGACTTTTGATCAATTATTTAAATTTTGAGATAAACGAGTAAGCAAAATTACAGTTTTTGTTAATATTGGCTTATATTGTAATTGTTATTTCAGTGTTTCCAAATGCAGAGTTCGATTCTTGGAAGAAGGAGCCGGAGGAGAAATTTTTAAGCAAGCGGCAAGTGTTTTTAATTTTCTGCAAATGTACATATGAGTGATTCTTTGTGAAACGTATCGAGATTTTCTTCATGGTCTCAAATCGATATCTAATTTTTATGACGATATCACACCATTTAAATTTTAAAAAAGTACAAAAAAAAAAATTCATTTGACAGAAACGAAGATATGGCGATGCTTTTTTTTTGTTTAATTCATTTATATCTTTAAATTACGTGGGGTAAAAAATAAATAAAAGTACCCAAAAATTATTATTTTTGCCAAGCTTTCAGATAAAAATAACACCCATAATGGTTCCAGTGCAAATTATAGTCCAAACTTAAAAAAAAATATTTCATTCACGGTTTTCTGCAAATCGGCATTTTTAATCTTTATAAAAAAAATAGTATAATGTTCTATACATAATCCTTGTTGGCTCCTGAAAGTTTCGTCATGGGACCTCCATTACTTTCTGCATAATTGAATAAAACAATAAAAAACAAAGCAGTCTTTCGTTGTTATACATTAAATTATGTTAGACGAACAGTTTCCTTCTTAATGATTTCCGGCAGAACGACCGTTCCGATTTAGGTGAAACTAATAAGAAAAATGCAGTTTGGTATAACAAAAAAATCCCTACCAATTTCAACGTGGGGCAAAACTTATTGCTACATATTTAGTTATAAAGAAGAACACTCGAAGGTAGCAGAATATTTAGCAACATACAGTGGCGGACAAAAGTCTACATACGACCACCTTTTTTCGAGTTTTTCCACTCCATTAACTTTTACAGAAAAAGTAATGATGCAATCTTGTTTTAAATGTTATTATTATACAATAACCAAAATTTCATTCTTATTCAACAAAAATGGCACTGACAAAAGTCTACATACGATTTTTTACATAGAACTTTCGAAATTTTTATTTCAAAATTTCCTAAACATGGTCTATAAAACTTATGTACCGGCTTAGTGGTGGTGAAAATAATTGACAAGGAGCATAATACAGCAGCCAATCCTTGTATAATCTTAAGATGTTAATCTACAAGGAAAAAAATTAAAAAAAAATCTATTTTTCTTTTTTGCAAGACCCTACCCCCCCCTGTTCCTGGAAACTTTCATTAAAAAATTATCGTCAGTTTTCAAGAAAATCGCCTAACAGTGTTTGAATTTTAAACGGATATTAGAATACCGCCAACTCCAGTTCAAGAACCATGGCCAGCTATGACATGAACCGCAGTATCCGACACTACAACCGAATTACAAATTCAATATCGACGCTAACTTAAAATTAATTATTTTTCCTCTCACAGAGCGTGCTCCATGTTGCGCGGTATCCCAAAAAATCAGAAATTAAATTAACTAATTATAGTAAAAGTTTCAAAGAATTATTATCGTCAGTTTTCGAAATATTTGTCCAACAGTTCAGCGGCATGGGGAATGGCCATCTGGTGCTTCCTGTTTTCGACGCTAGCTTTTCGACGCTTTCACAGAGCGTGCTCCATACTGCACGGTATCCCAAAAAATGAGAAATTAAATTAGCTTACTACAGTAAAAGTTTCATTAAATTATTATAATAATTACACTGTGCAGCATTTTTAATGCTTTTTAAATTTACCTCGATGGATGCTATATATTTGGATTTGTTACGAATTCCCAAGTTAAACTGCGTTTTCCAAAAAGTTCCCCGACGCAAGGATTCTTAGCAAAAGGACATCAAAGTTCGAAAAATGCTGAAATTGGCCAACTTTCCGGAGCTCTCAGAGGCAAACGGATTCATGGTTGGTTTTGCATCAAGCAACTACAGCGCAACGTGTAAGAAGAGAACAGCAATACGAGCACGGCAGAGCAGGAATAGTGCTTTCCCTTTCTTACACGTTGCGCTGTAGTTGCTTGATGCAAAGTCGCTAAACTAAAATCGCTGTCTTTACTAGTACGTCTTGCGATTACAAAAATTTTATTTTACCACTTTGTGAAGAATTGATGAAGCAATATGGGGATAATTTTTTTATTCGGAAACCGCGTGTATTCCGGCGTACAGAAGTTTTCTAATTTTAGTCCCTCTTGGGACTTACAAAACAGTCTGGCAGCACTATTTGCAATTTCCCGTTATATGAAAGTGTTTGTTTGTTGTGACTGTCCGTCTGTCTGTCTGTCCGTCCGTATGAACGCTGAGATCTCGCCAACTATAAAAGCTAGAGGATTGGTATTTGGCATGAAGATTCTTGGAGTTCCTAAGCAGCGCAAGTTTGTTTCAAGAAGGTGCCACGCCCCCTATCGGGTATCCGATAGTCGGGGCACCCGAATATAGCGTTCTCTCTTGTTAAAAGTTAAAATGGGACATCGATACAGAAGGGGCCTCAAAAGACGACGACAATCCACGTCCTCGTCGTCATCGTCCGACACAAAGGCGAAAAAGCCAAAAGTCTGCATTAAATCAGCGGAGCCCTATAGCAAATATATTTAAATGGGGTATTGTTAAAGGCAATTAAATATGTAAAAAACATCATAAGGTGAACTTTTTTAGTGAAATTTTTTGTTGTAGTAAATTTTTTAGAAAAGAAATATTGTTTTTTTAGGAAAAAAAAATAGAAATAAATTACTTATAGGGTACTAAGTTTCCCAATATTTTTTTAATTTTAAATTATTCACATCGGTCAACAACATATTTTAGCTTCCATATAAACGCTTGTACTAAGCGTAAGAGGGAATATATCGGTTCGGATTTCATATTTTTTCATGTAAATTGTTTAGACATTTGTTAAAATTGGTTTGTGATTTCTTATAGCTGTCATATTGCAAATTAAAAGAAAAAATTTGTATAAATCACGGTCTTGATTATATCTCGATATCACATTTAGTTTATATTTATATTTTCATCAAAATAAAACAAATTTAAATTGTAATTTAAATTTTTATTCAATTTACATCTTCATCGATACTGTCAGAACAGTCAAAAATAGTCGAATATTCATGCTGTACCTGAGAAACCAGGGCTGGCGACTATTCAAATTACGAACATTTCTGGCTAACTTAAACCGCGGTTTTCTCAGAAGAGGTACAAAAGGGTAGGCTAATTTTTTCAGAATTTGTAGTTAAATATCTTACCCTTTTTTAAAAGAATATAAAAAAAAACAATTTTTTTGGACCACTATTAAAAAATTTAAAAAATAGTAATTATGCACTTAAACATTTTTTTTAGGCAATATTCTAAGAATTGGTTGCTCTTCAAATTTCAATCGTTACATATACAACTTAGAAAAATTTCAAAGATGTATAAAAATACATTTTTTTTCTTATTGGCTAAAATTATATTTCGAAAAATCAACTTTAAAAATCTGTAGTGGGAAAAACATTCATCACAGATCAATTTTTCTTTTTGATTTGTATAGAGAATTCAATTGTTTTTAAAGTTGCATTTCAACATTTTGGAAAATCTTAAAAAAAAAACCATTTTGGCAGGCTTTTTGTTCTATGCGCCCCAGTGTGCGGCGTCGGGAGAAGAAGACCGCTTCCACCACAATGGTATGGGGTGCAGGGGATACGGACAAGCGCCAAACTCCTATCCTCGCGCACAACAGCCTCCAGCACTGGGGGACCGTCGTCCTCCGCCGACATCGTGTCCGCTTCCAGATGCTGCTGACTGGGTCGGAGATCCCCACTGACCAAACAGTCAGTCACGATCCCATTCCAGTTCTGGATGTGCTGGACGATGTGCTATGATGGAACAAAGGCGAATAAGCACAATTGCCTTTTCGGGAATGTCATTGAAACCTGCTGGGCATCCGCTCCCAGATGCTGCTGACTGGGTCAGAGATCCCCACTGCCGAACCAGTCAGTCACAGGGATGGCAATGGGTCCGAATGGACGACGGTCCCATTCCAGTTCTGGATGTGCTGGACGAAGTGCTATGATGGGTCTAAGGCGAAGAACCAAAATTGCCTGATGGAAACTTTAAAGTGTTCTACCTCCAAGGTGGTGTGGAAAAGAGCACCTCAATTTAGGCGCATAGAAAAATATATCGCGAAATTCGTGGCTAATAAAATTGCAAAGGAAATGTGCCCATTTTGCAGGAAAAGTGCAATGACAGCACTTGATAAAATGCGATGTGCGAACGTCTTGCTTTACCCTTACTATTGCCAGCAACAGCCAAGCACACGTCAAGATGAAAAGAGGAAGAGAAGAGAAACAGTGTACCCAATTTCATTAATTAGGGATTTTAGCTTACATAGCTAAAGGTATTTTTTCACTATGCACTTTGTTTTGGTATTTTTGTGATTTTTCGATAGACAACGCGATAGGCAACTGGGAGGCGTTTCCATCGCGTTTGAAAACAGCTGTTCTGTGAAATAGTCAGTCGCGAGCTTATAGTATGTTCACACAGAGGGGGGTTTTGCTTAAGCCGCCATAAATAAACTGTATATTTTGATTTTAAAGTATATATATATAAAATGTGACTAAATGTGATGTTATCATTACTCTTTGCCCGTTTTTTAACTTTCTCCCTTATATTTGTTTTCTAAATAAATTTGTTTTCTGTTAATAAAAAATATATTTTGAACATTTTTAGAGGGTTTACTATAATGTGGAGGTGGTGGGTGGTGTTAAAAAATGGAGTGCATTAATTTCATTACCAAAACTGAATGAATGCATTCAAAACTCAGGTGCATTTCAAAAAACGAACTTTGTGGAAATGAGAAGAAAGAAGTTTACGCCAATCAACGAATATGAAAGTAAGCAGCAACCACAAGACTGGAATTGTAACCAAGTAGTAGAATCTCCTCAATCTGATCTTAGGGTATACCTTAAGGAATACATTGGATAAAATCTGTGGAAGCTCTGGAAAAAATGGAAGTTACACTTTCAAAAGACGACCCGAAATATGTAAGCATTTTTGAATTTTAAACAATTGTTTCAATATTTAATTATTTTTTTTTTTTTAAGAATCAAATTGTAAAACGAGTCATAAATGAGCTGAATTAATAAGTAAAATTTAATTATGATGGCATTCTTGGAAAAATGCCATTTAAACAAGAGAGAACGCTATAGTCGAGTACGTCGACTATCCGATACCCGTTAATCAGCTAATCAGGGAGCTGGAGATATACAGGCAACATAGCGACTGGTTGCACTGCTTGCATTTCATTATTCGCTCATAACTTTTAAATGAATGGTTCGACTTAAAAAATCTCTTCTTCTTCCTCGGAATCGAACCCATAGATATCCACGCTCAACTGACTGCTTGAAATGCAACACAACGTCTAGTTGCATCAGGTAAAATGACGGCGCAAAGCTTTGGGCATGGTTCAATCGGCCGAAGCATGATCGGTAATCAGACTACATGACCCCCAGAACGTGCCCGGAGGTTAAAACGACCTCCCAGACGACTGGAAAACGGGTCGGGACCAGGCTCAACACCTCGATATATACACAGACGGCTCCAAGATGGAAGGAGGAGTAGGAGCGGGCTTATACTGTCCTGTAAGCTACCCAGCATATTCTAGGTGGAAGTCTTCGCCATAAGGAAAGCTGCAGAAGTGGCTCAAAATATAAACTGACCACACTATGTGGTCAACTTGTTCGTAGACAGCCAAGCGGCGATAAAATCCAAAAATGACGGAAAAGTACAGCCAGTAAAGCCAAAAAAGAGGTCCAATGCGAACATTGTCACGATAAGTACGATCCGTTCGGGTTTCGGATTTGCAATCCGGAATTTAACTGCGAGCGAGGCACTGCACCGCGGAAGACGTCGAGGAAAATCACGCATGCGATAATGGGCCACATTTTCGACCTTTTCGGAAACTGCATAGTTTGGCAACTTCACTTCTTAAAGTGCCCGTCCGTTAGGTGCAATTGAAGGTTTATGCCAACCGCACACTGGACAGACGGTCACAGATTTCTTCAATCTCGAATATTGCACCTTTGTAAACCATGATAAAGGAGAAAAAGCCGCTATGAGTTAGTGATCAAAAACTAAAGAATTTAAGTTATTTAAGAAAACAGGAATAAAAAATATACAATAGCCACTAATTTACTAAAAGTTAAACAAAAAGATATTAAAAGGAGCAAATATATTCCAAATTAAAAGATAATTAATTGTATAGAACTACCATTTTCCCCATCATTGCATTAAAAACACCGTTGATGAGCGTGTTCTGCGTCCCGAAGGACGACACGAAATATGAAAAGTCGGAGCCCAATGAATTTAGCCTAGAGATAAATGTCACTATCGATGGCATCGATAAATCGATGTGTAATGTCCAATTTTGATGTTTCCACTTACACCCTTTTCCCACTGCGTCCATTCGTTGGAAGCAGTTGGGATTTTGCCAAGTGTGAAACTTCGATTCCCACAAACAGCTAACTTCAAGATCAGCTGCTAATATTAACATAAATCAATCAATATTGGAACACGGCAAAATCGTATTGGCCGCGTTGAAAATTAATGGGAATATAATATAATATTCTCTTCTACTCTGTAATATGACACTTTTAAAATATTTTCGAATTTCGATTTTAATTTTATCAATATGGAAGTACTATATCATATAGCTGCCGTAGGAACGATCGGAAAATTAGTGAGAATTAATAAGATATTTAACATTTTTGAGATTTGTAATTAAATTAAATCACATTATCTGCAAGGGTATATAAGCTATTATATAGGGTATATAAGTATAGGCTGGCCGAAGCTAGCTTCCTTTCTTGTTTTTCATTTCCAATCGGCAAATAAGAACCGGAAAATTAATTTCCAAAGTCGCTAAGCTTGTGTGACTAGCGCATTAAATTATAAGTATTACACTTGTAGCGTTACGAAGAAGAACTAAATAAATAAATTACTAAGCCAGGCGGTTTTTGGTGGCCAGGAATCACAGAATGCTAATGCAGGTGTGCCCGTCTGCAACCGCCACTCTCAAAAATTCAGGAGCAGTCCAAAAAGTCACTTATGCAGAGCCAAAAAATTAAAATTAGTTTTTAGAGAATTTTCAATGTTAAAGTGTTTTTGAATTTTTAATTTTAAATTGTGCGAATTATTATAGAAAGTACACACTAAAATACAATGCATATCATAACAGTATGTTCACACCTTATACTATTTAGTATATATTCACATATGTTTACATGTGCGTCAAGTTAGCTTCGGCGATAGCGGAACGGTGAAAACTGGAACATAGGGCCAAATTATGTTTTTATTTCTGGGGCTTCTGGGGGCCAAATCGAACAATTTTAAATGCAAAATTGTTCAGAATGAAATTATCTTTCGATCTAGGTAATTGCCGAGTCTGGTCGATGTTCGGAAGTATAAAAAAAATGCATTCAGAAAATCAGGTCCCCTCATTTTGGGGAATATCTCCACTCGCAGAGCGTGCTCCACAATGCGCGCTAGCTTAACTTAAAGGTCGTCTTTTGAAGGACATATGAGGAAAATAGCATAAAAAAATTATGGTCAGTTTTTGAGAAAATCAGTTAACCGTGGACCAACCTCTAAATCCGCCCATACAAAAAAAAGTCCTTAGGATGACGGGGGCTAATTAAGCAATGTTCCTGGAAAATTTTATTAAAAAATTATCGTCAGTTTTCGAGAAAATTGCTTTAAAGTGTTTGAATTTTAAACGGATTTTAGAATACCGCCAACTCCAGTACAAGAACCATGGCCAGCTATGACATGAACCGCAGTATCCGACACTACAACCGACTTACAAATTCAATATCGACGCTAACTTAAAATTAATTATTCCTCCTTTCACAGAGCGTGCTCCATGTTGCACGGTATCCCAAAAAATCAGCTGTTCCCGAGATATCCCCTATTTTACTCTTAATTGACGAAATTCGCAGTTTTTACTATGCAGCCCTCGTTATATCGCGGGACTTACAAAACAGTCTGGCAGCACTATTTGCAATTCCCGGTTATATGAAAGTGTTTGTTTGTTGTGACTTTTGATCAATTATTTAAATTTTGAGATAAACGAGTAAGCAAAATTACAGTTTTTGTTAATATTGGCTTATATTGTAATTGTTATTTCAGTGTTTCCAAATGCAGAGTTCGATTCTTGGAAGAAGGAGCCGGAGGAGAAATTTTTAAGCAAGCGGCAAGTGTTTTTAATTTTCTGCAAATGTACATATGAGTGATTCTTTGTGAAACGTATCGAGATTTTCTTCATGGTCTCAAATCGATATCTAATTTTTATGACGATATCACACCATTTAAATTTTAAAAAAGTACAAAAAAAAAAATTCATTTGACAGAAACGAAGATATGGCGATGCTTTTTTTTTGTTTAATTCATTTATATCTTTAAATTACGTGGGGTAAAAAATAAATAAAAGTACCCAAAAATTATTATTTTTGCCAAGCTTTCAGATAAAAATAACACCCATAATGGTTCCAGTGCAAATTATAGTCCAAACTTAAAAAAAAATATTTCATTCACGGTTTTCTGCAAATCGGCATTTTTAATCTTTATAAAAAAAATAGTATAATGTTCTATACATAATTCTTGTTGGCTCCTGAAAGTTTCGTCATGGGACCTCCATTACTTTCTGCATAATTGAATAAAACAATAAAAAACAAAGCAGTCTTTCGTTGTTATACATTAAATTATGTTAGACGAACAGTTTCCTTCTTAATGATTTCCGGCAGAACGACCGTTCCGATTTAGGTGAAACTAATAAGAAAAATGCAGTTTGGTATAACAAAAAAATCCCTACCAATTTCAACGTGGGGCAAAACTTATTGCTACATATTTAGTTATAAAGAAGAACACTCGAAGGTAGCAGAATATTTAGCAACATACATATGTATATTTGGCGTCTTTCTATTTTTGCGTGCTTCTCTTCAGAGTTTTAAGGCAAAAGTAATGGCAAAGCAAATGTAAACTCATTAAAAACTTTAACTTGACCCATCTGGCTATTTTAATCAAAATCATAATGGTTGGAAATTACTTCTCTGAACAAATGTTAAAAAAATTGTAATTCCGTCATTTCTGGTTTCTAAGCTAAGACCGTAACTGTTTTATGGGTCATTCCACGTGAAACGTGACAGGCCAATTAGGGTCAAATCAGGAGGATTGAAATATAAGGACCGTTTTTTTTTTATTTTTTTTTTTATCTGTAGTTTGTTTTGGCGACCTTTCCAAGTTATTAATATTGTTAGCCGGCTCGAGGTCAGGATTTTGAAAACGCACATTTTTAATTTTGGACGTTTGTCAATATATTTCGGTTGCTCTTCGGCAAACCGTCTTCAGGACAACTATAAAAAATTACAACAACGATTTCAATCTTAACAAACAAAAACAATTTACATTTTACATACATTTAATTTACACGTCTGCGTCCGGTGACGTGGAGTTGTTAACTAATTTTTGTTCCCTAGTAAATGTCTATATAAGTGAGCGCAATTGTCAGTGTCCGTTTTGTAGTTCATCCGTATGTCTGTAGGTGTGTTTATGATATGTAGCATTTCTATTGTAAATCGTTTGGTATAGTGTTGTTCTTGTGTTAAGATACTCGCCTCTCTTACGTTTAATTTTTATACCCTTGCAGAGGGTATTATAATTTTGGTCAGAAGTTTGTAACGCAGTGAAGGAGACGTTTCCGACCCCATAAAGTATATATATTCTTGATCAGGATCAATAGGGGAGTCGATATAGCCATGTCCGTCTGTCCGTCTGTCCGTCTGTCCGTCTGTCCGTCTGTCCGTCTGTCCGTCCGTCCGTCTGTCCGTCTGTCCGTCTGTATGTCTGTTTCAATACCGTTTGCGAGCTCAGTTTAAAAGCTAGCGACTTCAAACTTTCACAGTCGTCCTAAAACATGTGTACGCAGATCAAGTTTGAAAACCGACCCGATCGGACGTCTATATCCTATAGCTCCCATAGGAACAATCGGATATAGCTTTCAAAAAATGAAGATATTTCGCTCAGTGTAAGAGCTATTGACAAGAATCTTTCCAAATCGTATTTTTTTGTGCGTACCTTGATCAGGGTAAAAGCGCGTGCCGATCGGACGTCTATATCCTATAGCTCCCATAGGAACAATAGGGTGAAATCGGTCAAGATTTAACGTTTTTCAGGATATTTCGCGCAGAATATAAGCTATTGACATGAAACTTTCCAAATCGTATTCTTTTATGCATACCTTGATTAGGGTAAAAGCGCGTGCCGATCGGACGTCTATATCCTATAGCTCCCATAGGAACAATAGGGTGAAAAATTAAAAAAAAATTTTTTTTCGATTATAAAATATTTTGTTGTGTTGTTAATTCATGTTGCTTTTCTAGTCAAGTTTTCATTCGTGAAATCTGCAAGGGTATTAAAACTTCAGCTTGCCGAAGTTAGCTTCCGTCCTCGTTTAAAATTATTTTCCTAATTAAGCTCCGATTTTTCTGTTATGCGGCACTTGAGACTCGTTTGAGTCATTTTAATATTTGGTATGCAACTTTGTGGCTTATCTTAATATTTTTCAGAAAAATATTTTAAAAAATTTTTAAATTTAAAATGAATTATTTTTTAAGAGAATTTAAAATTTGAAAAATTCTGTACGCCGGAATACACGCGGTTTCCGAATAAAAAAATTATCCTCATATTGCTTCATCAATTCTTTACGAAGTGGTAAAATACAATTTTTGTAATCGCAAGACGTACTAGTAAAGACAGCGATTTTAGTTCAGCGACTTTGCATCAAGCAACTACAGCGCAACGTGTAAGATAGGGAAATCACTATTCCTGCTCTCCCGCACTCGTATTGCTGTTCTCTTCTTACACGTTGCGCTGTTGTTGCTTGATGCAAAGTCGCTAAACTAAAATCGCTGTCTTTACTAGTTCGTCTTGCGGTCCTTATATTTCAATCCTCTATCGAAAAAAAAAGTTTCGCTTGATTCTGAGATTTTACCCAAATTGGCCTGTCACGTTTCACATGGAATGACCCTTATAGCCCAGTCCCACAGAGCACGTAACGGGGGAACGGTTGGAATTTTTGAAAGATGTGAAACACATGGTCCCATAGAACCCCTTTCATAATCTACCATCCCCCATCCAAATATAGTAGACGTTAGTAAAAAAATTACAAATATTCTATTGAATTTATTATAATTCCAAGGGGCAAGAATGGATAATTTGGCAATGATTATGACTGTGGTTCAAGAACAAAGCTTGATGTTGCAGCAGCTAATGGTGGCGGTTAAGTCCAAACAGCCAAACAATTCAATTGACGAAGAAGATGAATTGGAGATGGTCAGATGGTTTTCAGCTTTCAAGTCTAAAATGCCAAGAAGAGTGTGGATGAAGGTAAGAAATACCAATTAATAAGGCAGGTTTTATTTTAAGATTCATAGAAGCGGTATGGATCTTTTTGGGAAAAGGATGTTCCCGAAAACAGCGACTCATTTTTTAAGGAGAGCTTTCGGATGGAGAAGGCAACCTTTTTATTTTTGGTGGGTCGACTAGAAGTTTTGCGAAAGAGGAATACCAACTGGCGAGACGCGATTCCTCTTGAAAAGCGGATTGCTATTGCCTTGTATACTTTAGGTTCCTCTGCGGAGTATCGGGCTGTTGCAAGGCTTTTTGGAGTTGCACACAACACTGTCTGCAAAATACTCCATGAATTTTGTCGGGCAGTCATCGCGGAGTTTGCAAGCGAATTTATGACTCCCAATTACCTTACACCTGAAAAGGTGGAGGAGTGCGTTAAGGGTTTTGAAGAAATTGGGTTTCCTCAATGTATCGGTGCAATTGGTAAGAAATAAATTCTAACTTATCTACTTAATACAAAATATGTGTTAAAAAACGATATATTTTAAGATGGGTGCCACATCGAAATAAAACCGCCAGCAGCAGAAGCAGTCGACTATCACAACTACAAAGGCTGGTACTCAACGGTACTATTTGCTCTCGTAGACTACAGGCAAGTTACCTTCACTTAAGTATCTTATAAATATTTTAAATATTTTTAATTTATTACAGATATAGATTTAGCTATGTGAATATCGGCTCTGCAGGGCGATGCAACGATTCCACGATTTTTCAAAAGTCTAGCCTGGCAAGGAAAATTGCTACAACCCCGATCCTTCGAGAAAAATCTCGGAACATCTGTGGCGTACAAGTTCCCATTGTTCTTATTGGAGACTCGGCTTTTCGATTTTCCCAAACTCTGATGAAGCCATACCCATTTTCCACGACCGCGTCTGCAGAACAGCGATGTTTTAATTATAATTTGTCGAAGGCTAGACGAGTTGTAGAAAACGCATTTGGGCACCTGAAGGCGAGGTTTCGCTTCATAGGGAAAGGACTTGATAGCCAATACAAGAAGAACAATGCGGTTATTTTAGCTTGTTGCATATTGCACAACATTCTGAATGAGCACAACAGCGCTATAAATGAAAACTGGAATCTGACAAGCACCAACTTAAGAGAGCAGCCAAGTCAAATTAATATGTCCGCAGATTTCAACCATCCAGCTGAACAAATAAGATCAGCTATTGCAAATTACTGTTTAAACAGAAACCAATAAAATATTCAGACATAAATTTATGCTTCCATTTAATTAAAATAATTTATTTCATTACTTAAAAAATTTTTAAATACAATTTTATTTTGATTCTCTCAAGAACTTAAGTAGTTCGGATTGGAATTTTTCCTGGCTTTTTGCAACTCGTTCAAGGATTGCGGTTTGGTTTTTTTGATGCTCGTCGTAGGACTTCTGCTGCTCCATTGTGAGCTCTAGTCTGTCCCGAGCGACCTCTACAAGCTCGGCAAGATGGTCTTGCTTTGCCCGCTTTGCAGAAGAGGCACCGCTGGCAGAGATTACAGATATTTCTGATGTGGTGGTAGAGATCCCACGAGCGCTACAGCTTGGCGATTCGGAATTCTCGGGGTTTAGTTCAATGGTCTCCTCTAAGTATTCCTCAACATCTGCAATGAACACAGTTTATTTAATTAATAAATAAAAAAGCAAATAAATATATTAATCTGCTAACATACTCTCGTTGTCCAAAGTATTCGCCTCCATGCTGTGTATGCGAAACGGGCCGAGAAATGAGTGCACCTTGTCGAAATGCTGCCAGGAAGAAGGAGTTCCGCCGCTTGGACCTATTTTATTTTTTTCTAATCTTCAAAGTGAAAAGGATATTATATTTCATTGTTGCCAATATTTGCAAAGTAATTTTACTTATTACCTGTACTTCTTGGTCATATTTTCAAGCTTGGTCCTGACATCTCGGAAAGAAATATTGAACCCAGCCTCTTTCATGGATTGGGCCATCTCCAAGTATATATGCGAGTTTTTTCTAGGACCGCGCAATTCAGCAATGCTGTCCTGCCACAAATCAACCAGGAGACATTCCATGTTTGTGGTCCACTTTAACCTTCCCGTGGTAGTTCTTTCTGTGTTGGCTACAAGTATTATTACACATAAATATTATCAAAATAATATTGACCTACCAGCTTCTGCTTCCATTTTCCTGATTTTTCGTCGTTATTTTTTTTTTTCACTGACAGTGTCAAAATTTGGAAAACTATCGGCTTAATATCGCCTAGGAACGGTTGGATTTGGAACGATAGTTGTGGATGGGGGAATAACTGGAATAATTTTTGAATAGAAAATTCCTTTGGAACATCCGTCAAAGAGATGGGGGAAGGTGGATGGTGCTCTGTGGGAATGGGGTATTATTTTAAAAATCAGATTTTTTTTTTTTATTTATTTCTTTATTCGCCAACAGTAAAAAACCTTAACTGGCTACTAACTAATACTAAATTAAATACTAAGTGAGGCAAAATAATTATATAAGTTTTTCTTTATTAAATCTCTAGGGGAGCATGGGTCCAACCGCATGTGAGATGGCAACTTATTATAAAAATGCTGGGCTCTACACAACGGCTCATTATGGGCATAATTGGCTCTGTAAGCCGGTACAAAAAATGGTTCAAACGTTCTTAACGATCTACCAGGCACCGATAACCCTATGCTGCCCAGCAGTGCAGGGCAGTCGATTTCAGAGGTCAGCAAGTCACATATGAAAACTAATGAACTGGTAGTTCTCCGATCTTCTAGAGAAGAAAGGTGAACAAGCCGACATTTGGCAGAATAAGACGGGACCGGGTCATTGAAATTTAAAGTCAGAAGGGCAAAACGTAGAAACTGTTTCTGTACACGCTCAAGCCGGTTTATGTGAATAGTACCCGTCGGGTTCCAGATGAACGAGGCGTATTCCAGTTTTGACCTAATGAAGGCTGAATATAAGCTTAGCTTCGTGTAGGGATCTTTAAATTGCGCGGCATTTCTTTTTACAAAACCATACATAGCGTAGGCCTTAGGAATAATATAGTTAATATGTTCAATGAACATAAGTTTACTGTCAAACATTACTCCTAGGTCCAGGGATTCATTTCTCAGGGACAGAATATGTGAGTCAATTGAATACGAGAAAAGGATATTAAATATTCGTTTACTGTACCTAACGAAGAAGCATTTTGATAAATTCAGAGGCAAATTATTACGAGAACACCAATTTCCCACCCTTTCTAGGTCATTTTGATTTTATCAGTTATGTTCTGATTTGTAAAGTAAAACTCAAAGTATAACTGTTATTTTTTTTGAGTTATATAATAAAACAAAAACACCTCTTAACGAGATAAATTGTCATGTTGTCAGCATACAAAAGTTTTAATATCAAATTTTGTGACGAAAAACCCTTGTATATTCGGCTAAATAACTATATTTTATAAAATACTCTTGCCTTTTAAAGCATATATAAAAAACGGCAAGTATGTTTTTTTAAATTATTTCTGTTTTTCAAAACTATTAAGGAATAACTGTTATTTATATCAAGGAAGGAAGCTACCTTCGGTCAGTCGAAGCTTATATACACTTGCAGATCATTCCTACAAGTAACAAAATGTTAAATTTTGTATTATTTTGACATTAATTTTTCTTTTCTTCCTATGGCTATAAACAATTGTCGTCCCATTAAAAGAGTCATATCCCAGAGTAGAAGAGAACACAATAAAAAGCAACGGAGCTATAATCGTTCCAATTTATTTCCCATTAATTTTCCGAGCGTTCCTATGTCGTCCGATTTTTATAAAATTAAATTCGAAATTCAGAATTATTAAAATAATGTTATTTCCAAAAGTAGAAGTCCCAAAAATATCGAAGCTATAATATTTTTAATTATTTTTCCAATCTTTCCTATCGGAGCTTCAAGATATAGTGGTCCGATCCGGCTGGTTTTGACTTATATACTACCTGCAAGAAAAAGATTTTTGGGAAAGTTTCATCCGGATAGCTTCAAAACTGAGAGACTAGTTTGCTTAGAAACGGACAGACAGACGGACATGGCTAGATTGACTCGGCTAGTGGTCCTGCTCAAGAATATATATACTTTATAGGGTCGAAAACGCTTTCTTCTCTCTATAAAAATAAAAATCACTACGGATTTGCAAACTACAATGATTAAGAAAAATTGTGGTGCATTTACAAAATTTTTAGGACTCTTCTATGTGCATGCTTTTTTTTAAGAAAAATTTAGAATAACAGTTATTGTCAGTCCCTGTTTCTAAGCGAGTTTTAATAGTTTTCTTTTAATTTTAGGCTAAGTACCGGAGTTTTATCGAAAGCTATTTGCATAGCAATAGAAAAAGGCCATGTTAAACCAACAGGTGTTCTACAAGAAAAAGATTTTAAAATAACTCTCAATATTTTTTGAGATATTAGTCTGACTAAAAAATGTCTTCGAAAGACTTGTCGGATTGGGAATTTAAGTTTAAATGTTGACGTGGAAATGGTAAATTTCAATCCCAATCGGGATCGCTTCCCAGAGCCTAGTGAAATTTTAGTTGCTGAAATGCAAATTCAGGAATTTCAAGAAGCAGTTCTTAAATGCTACACAAAGTTCAGAGAAGCAGAGTATAGAGCACGTTATAAGAGAAAATTTCTTTTCTCTTAATAATGCTTGCTCGATAAATTTTAAGTCTATTAGGCTTATACTATGTTTATACGATGACATTCACGCTTTCTTGAAAGCGCGATCTAGAAATAACCCCTGTTTATACGACAACCGAGAATTCATGCTTTTGTTCACTCTCAGCTGATAGGGATGCCGGACCGGTAAAAAAGGTAACCTTCAATACCTCTGAGTAGAGAAATTGCCTATGAAGGGCTTTCAATTTCTAGCGATCTGGCAACGTTGATACTTTTTAACAGAGTTACCAGAGCTGGGCACCACCAAATCACGCTTTGAGGCTGAAATCATAGTCAACTTTCGTGTGTTGCCGAATTCACGAAATGGCGTTTATACAGACACGAATCGGAAGAAAGCGTGAAATGATAGCGTGAATTCGGCATCGTATAAACACAGTATTAATAAGGGTTCATTTACTGCTTATGGCTATTGCAAAGATCCATCTTGCAACTTCTTTAAGTTTCAGGGATCGTATAATGAATATGTTAATATTTATTCAAATAGAATTGAGTTACAACATTCCATAAATATTAAACAAATTACCCAGTGCAGGGCTATAAATCGATTTATGGCTAAAAAAGACATTAAAGGCATGACTGCCATTGAATTTAGAAATAAATTGGTCAATAATGCCAACTCAAACAGGGCTCTAATTGGTAACGATCAAATGATGATAAACATTTATCGTACTACCGAAGTTTTATATTAGAGGAGAATGGTAAAGACGATTTTGAGAAAGATCCTTTTAAAAACGCCTTTGATATTAGATATTATTATATTGGTCGCTTTTAAAGTGAATTAAATACGTTTTGTAAAGCCAATAAAAACAAGCGTCCAATATGCAAACGCATCATAACGGATGTTAGTTTTGCTATGATACGAGCAATTTTAAAAGAAATTAACGGCTTGGATATTGTCGAATACAATCGAATGTGCCATGGCTTTTTATACGGCTTACATGGTATGTTTCCATTTGTATGCGTTCAATTTTGTACAAGTCATTACGCTAAAATAATGTGTGCCGATATCGACACAACTGTTGGATTGGCAAACATTGAATTGCGTGATTTTATTAGAAATGCTCTCGGGCTGGCCTATAATATTATTAATATTAAGGATTTAGAGGAATGGCTTTGCAACGTAACCACCATTCTTTTATCTCCTTTTATAAATAATAAAGTTGTAAACGCTATATCTTATTTGTCCGGAGGTAGCTCAGAAACTTTTGATTTGAGCCAGTACGAACAATTTGATAAGCCAGAAATGAAAATTCAAGATAAATCTCTGAAATCAATGGCGGATAGGAGTAAATTAAGCTACTATTCAATTGTTATGCTGAGGAAATTTCAAAAACCATTTCAATGGATACAAAAACTGACCAAAAAAATATTTATTTCCATCCAAAAATGGATGAAGTTATTTTGGGAAAGTATATAGTCTTTGCTCCATTTTGGACCAATGTTATAGGCATTTATATTGATGATCAGTGCTGCCATTTTGTCCTTTTTAAGGACAGATCTGTCCTTTTTTAAACTGCCTTAGCCGGAAAAAAATCAAAACATCCCCTATCCGGAAATCTGTCCTTTTGTTCTTCCCCAAACAAATATATGTTTTTCAAAATCCAAACTTTTTTATTTTTGCCCACATCACTATGGACGGCAGTCCATGTAGTGACGAAGCGCACCAGGAGAGTGTGCGAAGGCGACTACTATTATATAGCCGCAAAATTGAAAATCTGCTGTGATAGTCCGATCGTAATGAGTTTTTCATGAGAATTCCAAGACTTTAAGAAAATCAATTGGCTTGGAAGAGAGAGCGGTGAAAGTGAAAAAGGGAAAATTTGGAGCTGTTGGGGCCGGTGGGGATAAATGCCCCCTCGCAATGTTTTAGTTGTATTCCTTTTGAAAATACCCGTCGAATGAGGGGTCATTTGTCAAAATCCGACGCTCCGTTCAAAAGTTATAGCCAAAATAAGATTTTCTTCTTCTTCCCAAAATGAAAATTTAATTCTGTTTGTCAGTTTGTCCAAAACATGTTTTTTAAGTTTTGAAAATTTGATATGACGCTGCAATAGAGAATGCCTGTGAAGGGAAAGTGACTGGAATAGTTTGCTAGTGCGGGCCGAATGAGAAAATATTAGAAAGTCTATTTAATGACGAGTGTAATAATTTTTCGTCACAAATGTTGATATCAGAACTTTTGTATGTTCAAGGTGCGATCGTCACTAGTTTTTTACCTCGTTAAGAGGTGTTTTTATTTGATTAAATAGACCTTTGAGTATCGTTCGATAGTTCTATGAAGCTATCGGTGGATTGTTTGATGTTACTTAGGCTACGAACTCCAATCAAAAGTTCAAGAACTTAAGGATTCGAAGTATCGCATTCGTACCAAATGCATCGATTTTGTTATAAGCCTTATACATCAACTCATTCAAAGGTAAAATTGTATTTAACTTTATAACTTTATAATTTGCAAGATATAGATTTCTTTTCTGTGGAAAACAAATTAAAAGCGCACAAGCCTTCCATTCCCACTATTCTTAAAGTATTCCAAGTTGAAAGCAGTTAAATTGATAAAATTATATCAAATATAATAATATCAACCTCATGAAGTGGGAGCATATTCAGAATACCGTTCATTTCTGGGCTGAGGTATTGAATTACAAGGATGCAGCAGAACACGACCAATTTTTTGAGTTGGCAAACATTGCTATTAATTTGTTGACACTGCCGTGGTCTAATGTTGAGGTGGAGAGAGTTTTCAGTCTTTTCAATCTCTGGTAAAAACCAAGTTGCGAAATTCAATGCAAACGGAAATAATGTAAATTTGTGATTATCTTTAACCACATTTATTATAATTATTTTATGCTAAAAGATTTGGCCTACGACGACACGGATCATGCTGCCACAATTACAATATACCTGATAAGTACCTTAAAATGATTGGTACCAAAGCTGCATACTCCGAAGAGGCAACCGAGGATGACGAAATTATTATTTCTGTCAATAAACTAATCTAATTTGCATGCTATAATTAATAATTTCAATACTTTAACATAATAAAACATTAAATTTTGTTATGATTAACTTTTGTCCTTTTTTAATTTTTGTTGTCCATTTTTTACCGGTTTTTTTTCGCTGATCTGTCCTGTTTTTTATGCTGAGTGATGGCAGCACTGTTGATGATAGCAATAAAAGGCCTAGCAATGGTCCAATCGAGTCATTTTTTAAGACATTGAAAGGCAGCGTCTTTAAATCGAGCCAAGGTATAAAATTGGGAAGATTTATCCGAAAAATAGACGATCTTTCAAAATCTGTGGGTCATCAAATTGAACTTGAACATCCAGAATATTCTGGTTCCCCTCTGACCCATGGTAAGGTAATAAGGGCAAAGGCGAAAAAACCTACCTTTAAAAGGAAAGCATTTCTTAGAGAGATGTCAGATAAAAAACTGTCATCATTCAAAAAAAGTTAACAGAAAAAAGGGCCAAAAAAGCTTAAAGTGGGATTATTTAAAAGTGATTTTTCTGAACTAAACAAGGTTCGTGAAGAGCATTTGCAATCCTGTCGTTTAAAAGAGTTGAATGATACAATTCAATTGGATCATTCCTATACTCTAGAAAATAACAGTTTTAAAATGGAAGATAATTTTAAGAAAGTTATCTCTGAATTATTTAAAATAAACGATGTTGTTCTAGATGTTCGTTTTTACGTGTTAGCATGTAAGTCTCTCTTCGAGTCTTTACATGCTTTGAATAGCTCTCGTTTTGTGGTTCACATTGAACTAAATGATATTCTAACACTGCAGAACAAAAAGTGGCTGTCTAATTTTATCTTAGACGCCGCATTAACTGCTTTAGTCCATTATAATGATGTGACAATAACAAATGTTTCATGTCAGCTTGATGATTATGGATTTAAAAATGAAGATCTTATTAAATCTGCCTATAACGACGGAGGCCGACATATAATAATTTCACACTGCTACAATAGACATTTTTGCGTTTTATTTGTAGATATTTTTAAACAACAGTTTATATTTATAGATGCTTTTGGAAAAACCCTAATTGCTTCTAAGTTTATAAATTACTATATAAATTTATTAGACAATATAAGTGAAAGGAGTTTTACAAGTGTATTGTTAGAACACGACATTCAAAGAGATTCTTTTAATGTGGCATTTTTGTTTTACAATTCGCAAAATGCTACATGGAGGGTTTATCAATGATCAATTTACAGCCAGCTTATTTGTTTCGAAAATACATTTTTGAGAAACTAATAAGATATGGTGATTCCCTATATAATATTTGTTTGCATTGCTGCAAATCGACAAGCTTTGATGATCAAGTTTTGTGCTCCAAGTGTAGTTGAAGTATTTGCAATCGATGCACCCTTGATTACTATAAAAACCTACCTAATCCTAGGTGTCTTCTTTGCGAAGCATTAGAGCAGAGGAATGCAGACTTAACTGGCTGAGAACGTTAGCGATGTGAGCAACTGTGCTCGCCAGAGTCTTCACCCACTGATCTGATACATACATTTGGCTGAGAACCCTTTAATGTTATAACCCAAGTCGCTTAAGATCAACTGTGCTCGCCAGAGTCTTCATCCACTGTTTTCAATTTTAATGTTCAGTGCTGTTGTCCTGACTTGTCACTCTGAATATAATTATTAACCACATTTGATTTGGTTGAGAGATATAACCCTGCTTTTGTGTTAATTTGACTTTTCGTTGACACTACGGTCTAGTGCGCTGCAGAGCATTTGAAATTAAAGAGCTCGTGGACTATGCCTAAGGGGGACACCACGTTAAAAAAGTGCGCCAATCACTCTACCTCAATGGTGGTGCGGAAACGTGTGATTTGTTCCAATTTATCGATCCCGAAATGCATAAGAAACTAGGCACAATCAGAAAACTTATCAAAATAGCTCACTGCATAATTTCCCTGATACAAACACATATTTATAATTATTGTTATAACATTTCTGTATTAAATTGAAAATTTTTATATCATAATATATTTTGTTTATTTTGTGCATTTTGGAATCGATACTTATTTTAAGATTTAATGATTCATTTGAACCTATTTTCTTTCACCTTTCTTTTTGACTGCTAGAAGGGATGATCTTCTAGAAAATACTCACATGTTCTCAAAAACGAATCTTTTCCATTTTATGTGAGTATCGCCAGTTATAAGGTTAATTATAAAAAAAGTTTTGGGTAATCTGATATATTAATTTTCCTACGCAAGAGAAAGCATTTTAAATTTAAATATATTTAATTAATGTTACATTTATTTTTGTTTTTAAGCGCAAGAATTCCACTATTGTAATAGCTCGAAACATAGCTAACTATCTGCGTAGCCCAGCACTAAGAGATAAACAAATTAATCTACATAATATTTACATTCCTTATCATTTTTTAAAAATTCTTTAAAGCACGTCTACTTTACGCTTTTTTGGCAGCAAGATGAGCTTTATCGCAGCATTTTCCGCCACATCTCCGGCTTACACGATTCCATTTGCAAACGATCATCAAGGACCCGCTGAAGGAGCTGATCGTTGCACCGAGGACTCGACGCTGGATCTGGAAGTATCGGGGGCAGGACGACGATATCAATACCAAGAAAATCAAGGAGAAGATCGAGTATAATGTTCGGCACGGTTCTGCAAAATACACAGACGTTTTCTATTGTAGCTATCCGAGTAAGGACATTTTAGAATATGTATTTATTAGTTGAAACACATTTTATCTCTTTTAGAGATGTTTTCCTTTGAAATAAGAAAAAATAAAACAAAAACACCTCTTAACGCGGTAAAGAGTCGTGACGATCGCATTATCAACATAAAAAATTTCTGATATCAAGTTTTGGACGAAAGGCGCTTGTAAATACGACAAATTAAAAATACTCTACAAAATATTGTAATTCATCATATTAAAAGTTTTTGTTTTAAACATCAATCATAAAATAGGAATTATAAACACCTTGGCTGTAATAATCTATGAACTATTGTAATAGCATTTCTATTGGCAAGGTAAAGACACCAATTGGTTCTGAATCCCGTAGTTACTACACCCAGAAAAAAAAGAACGAAAAAAATCAAGAACATTTTTCATGATTTGCGAACAATCCGTTCTCCTTTTTTTGTTCTCACATTTTGAACGTTTGTTCTCAAATCTAGAACGCCGTTCGTAAAGACAAAACCTTCTGTTCATAGAAGTGGAACAGTTTTATTAAAAATCGAACGCCGTTCATAAAAATTTCCAGCTTTGAACGAGTTGGTGTCAAATTGCGAAAATAGTTCTCAGATTTCGAACGCCGTTCATGAAAAAGCTACGATAGACGGGGTAATTTCTATCGAAAATCGATTATTTGTTCGGCACATTGTTTGTGGTGAGTGTTCTTTGTATACAATTTGCTAACTGCTGTGCTAAAATGGAAAATAAGCTGGACGTTAACGTTTTTACGTGCGAGTACGACGGTAAGTATTGAATGGAGATCAATTTACATTAATCCAATTAAAATAAAGTATGATTTATCAAGGAAACGAGGAAGTTTGCACTGAATTAACCGGCGACGACGCACAGCTGTTGGAGTTTTTGGAAAAAAGCAGATTATTTAAGTGTATTCCCATCTAAAAGGTGAGTGCTTCATAAAAAAAGAATGTAAAATCAATTGTGCGACGATTTTTCCAAGCGCCCTGACCAATTGTTCTTGTATGTGAGAGTTTTCTTTCATATAAATTCATAAAATAAAGTCAAGCTCGTTGTTTTACGAAAGCCTGAACACATACATATGTATTTATTTTACTTTATGTTTTTTTTAGAATCACAAGTGACATTTGAGAGTCTGCGGTATCTCACCGAGGAGGACATCCAAGCAGCTATTGGGCCATCATCTTATGTATACAAAATTGTACGGAGCCCTGAAACCTAAGCACCATTTCTTGGTGCATTACGCGACAGCGATTAGAAAATGTGGTCCTCTCCGCAAATTATGGTGCATGCGTTTTGAAGGAAAACACAGAGCCGCGAAAATGTATTTAAACAGTTCAATGTCACGCGTAAATCCGTCCTTCTCAGTAGCCAAAAAAGCTGGACTTCAATTTTCTAAGTTTCTGTTAAGTCACGAAAATGGTTTCGAACCTACTTTTAATTTTGAGTGTTCAAAAATTTCAGATTTAACACAACCGTATTTTAAAAACATTAAAACGAACTATAGTATTAATTTTTTGAAATATATACAAAAATAAAAATATGTACGCATTTTTTATTATGGCGATTTGGTTAAGAACGATATGTTCATAAGTAAGAACGCTCCGTTCGCAGAATTTTGCTGATGCGTTCGAAAATGGTCCCCTTTCCGTTCACAGAAAAATACCAGTTCGTTACCTATTTAAGCCCATTATGTTCCTAATTCAACACCAATATGTTCTAAAAGTGACCCCATTCGTTCGCAAAGCATGCCAAATATTTCGGTCAAATTTTATGAACAATCGTTCATGAACTGACAACAAACGGGCTTACGCACTTTTTGACCCCGTTTGGGCTTGATTTTTGAACGTTTCGAACGGATTTTTTTCTGGGTGTACTATACAAAATTTTCTATGTGTAGTTAGACATAAAAGATTTATTACTGAAAAATGTTAGTCGATGACAAACTTTTGTATGTCTTTATTGTACCTTTCAAGTAAGAATGAACTGTTTTTTATACTAATCTGAAACGGGTTGAACTTTTTATCGCTCAATTACATCCAAACGCGCATTTCAGTAGTTGAGGAATCTCAAGGGTTATATAGTTTCAAATTAAAATAAAAACCGTTAGGCGTTTTTGAGAAAATAGCTTATAAGTGAATTAGTTTTTAGATAGTTGATTTTAAACTTTTGTATTTAGCCAATGTCAAAGAACGCAGCGCGATAAGCACGATTCAGTAGCTTATGTCGTTCAAAATATAGCTTTTTTTTATTGATTGTTTTTCCGAAAATCGTAGACCAAACGTTTTTCATAACCAGCCAGGATCAATTTATTTATTTAATTTTCATTATTATTTTTACATTTAGAGCTTGGGCCCGGCAATTCCTCGTCGATGTGCAAATCGCTTACGTCTAAATCCATGTCTTTTTTTTGCCGGGCCTTAGTCCTTTGGTTTCCTCTCCGGCGGGGACGGGGAGCTTCTTCCTCGCTTTCCAAAGAAGAGGACTCTTTATTCTTCCTCTTTCTAGGCTCTTCGCAGCCGAAATAAAATTTAAAATTCTGAAAAAAATGGGTTATTAATACTATTGTAATATATATTTATATATAACGGTAAAATACTTACAAAACACCTCTCGAACTTCAATGTTGGGGTCCCTTCGGGGACCCCTGAGTTTTCCACTCTCTTTTCCGGCCGCTCGCCACCACCCTTTTTATTTTTATTGTTTTTATCATTAGTTTTTATTTTTTTACTTGAGCACCTATAATTAATAACAACAACTTTCGCGGTTTGCATTTACTTTACAACACAAGTACATAAGTGCAACAGTGTTGAAAGTCCCGCGATATAACGAATTTCCGCAATTAAGAGTAAAATAGGGGATATCTCGGGAACGGCTGAACCGATTTTGATAAAATAGTCGTCAAAATGATCAGCTACGAATCAGATATTACAAAGATTATAGCTTAGTAGAATATATAAATTTAAAATGGCTAGTGCTCTGTATCGCCAAATATCGAATGACTATCGATGTATTAGTATGGTTAGTGTCTACACTAAGTGCAGAAATATAAACATGATGTACCCGATGGTCATAGGCAGCATTTGCCCACACAGCTTAAATGTTTGTCAAATATCTCGAAAACTGACGATAATAATCGTTTGAAACTTTTACTATAATTAGTTAATTTAATTTCTGATTTTTTGGGATACCGTGCAACATAGAACACGCTCTGTGAGAGGAAAAATAATTAATTTTAAGTTAGCGTCGATATTGAATCTGTAAGTGGGTTGTAGTGTCGGATACTGCGGTTCATGTCATAGCTGGCCATGGTTCTTGAACTGGAGTTGGCGGTATTCTAATATCCGTTTAAAATTCAAACACTGTTAGGCGATTTTCTCGAAAACTGACGATAATTTTTTAAAAAAATTTTCCAGGAACATTGCTTAATTAGCCCCCCGTCATCCTATAAAATCGGAATTGTGGAGCACGCTCTGTGAAAAAAGTTATGGATACATTGATTTTTAAGGACTTTTGTTATATGGGCGGACTTAGAGGTTGGTATACTGTTAACTGATTTTCTCAAAAACTGACGATAATTTTTTGATGCAATTAAGCTAGCGCGCATTGTGGAGCACGCTCTGCGAGTGGAGATATTCCTCAAAATGAGGGGACCCGATTTTCTGAATGCATTCTTTTCATACTTCCGAACATCGACCAGACTCGGCAATTACCTAGATTGAAAGATAATTTCATTCTAAATAATTTTGCATATAAAATGGTTCGATTTGGCCCCAGAAGCCCCAGATTCCACCGTTCAGCTATCGCCGCTAAAGTCACCGACGCTAATGCCCTCTGCTCATTATGAACGCGTCGCGTTTGCATCCATTTACCGTTGAACGCGACCAAATCCCATACAAAGCTTGTCGGCGAGGGTGGGGAGGGGAGGGTGGAAAATTGTCGCGTTACAGGGCTGGAAAGTGAAATTTGTGGTATTTTCCACCACCATTTACCAGCACTATTGACCAGGGATGGCCCAAAACAGCTGATTGTCAACATAAAAGCCGGCAAAATGGAAAACGGAACAGGTAATTGGTTTGTTTTTAATTATTTAATAGTTTATATTAAGGAATTCTCTTCACAGAAAAAAGAAAAATGCTGTGGACAGCAGATGCCACCGAGTTCCTCCTGAATTTGTGGGAGGAGAACATGAACGGACTTCGAGGTGTTCGGAATAACACCCACATATGTATACCAGGAGATGGCGGATGAGATGGCGAGCTATGGCCACAATGCCGTGGAAAAAATATGCTTGATGCAGGGGATCGCCGAGGAGCTAGGGGCTTCCAAGAAAGGGTTCTCAAGCTGTTTGAGCGAAACATGCGAGAGTAGACCATATTTGACTGTTAATTAATTAATAATGTGTTTTGATTTATATTTATGTATTAATTACTTGTAATAAGGTTAAAGGGCTGTGAAATACATGAAGAATACAACATTGCCTTATTAAGTTGTCTGGTCTTGGTTTTCATTAAAATGTACTGCAAGAGCGTGGGATGTGGTGCTTGCTTCCAGCATTTGGGCAATTTGTCCACACATATTTATTGTGTTCAAATGCTGTTCTGAGATTGTATTTATTAGTAATAAATTATTTAAATCCATTGTTTACTTTAGCTCGCAAATGATAACAGCAGAACAGCTGCTTCAGACCCGTTTGCCAATGGAAACACCTCCCGTCCGCCTATCGCGTTGCCAATCGAAATACCGAAAAATACCGAAAAAACCGCATAGTGGAAAAATGCCTTAACTTGACGCACATGTAAACATATGTGAATATATACCAAATAGTATTAATTGTGAACGTACTGTTATGCTATGCATTGTATTTTAGTGTGTACTTTCTATTATATAATTTAAAATTAAGCATCGATAAGACAATAGATATCGATTACATTGTGAACTCGATTGTCGATACACAACGAGGATACTGTATAATTGAATAAGAAGAAGAGAACACATGGAACATTAAAAGAAAAGAATAAAATCGTTAAAGTTAAAAGACATAATTTACATTAGTAAGTTTTAATTTTTGCATTTATGCTAGAGCTGACAAAAAATCGACTGAAGTCGACTACAAGTCGATAGTATGCTTTGCGATTGTTCAGTCGATTTTCAGTCGACTACTATCGACTTTTTTCAATAAAGTACCATTTGGGGAAGTTTCGAAGAATTTATGGTATATTTAATTATTTCTGTGCTGATATTCGTCCCAAAAATATAAGGGAATTTTTTTTAACGTTATTTTGCATTAAAAATGTACATGTTTTGCAATTTTTAATGCCCTGCCTGGAAACCCTTACTTATCTAAGCAACCTAATCATAATAAAATACATTCAAGCCATAAATAAAATAGATGAAAACTTGTCTTCTAATGTCAAATAACGACTAGTCGATAATATCAAAACAGTCGACTGAAATGCTGTCAAACAGTCGACTGACTACACTATCGATAGTTTTGCAGCTCTAATTTATGCCAAAGATAAACGTACTTTTTTCCAAAAGTGCGCTCGTATGTTTTAATATATGTAGCTTTAACAACAATCAGAAAGTATTTGTTCACCGTACCTTTATGTACTCTAAATACATCCCCAATTACTCGATACTCGGCACAGGTCGCCAGTTTGTATACGCACACAACTTGTTTCTCCAAGGAAACTGGAACATTTAGAAACATGTTCTGCATCGGTTTAGTGAGGACATAGCAATTCGCACAATTTAAAATTAAAAATTCAAAAACACTTTAACATTGTAAATTCTCTAAAAACTAATTTTAATTTTTTGGCTATATACCCTTGCAGATAATTCCAATTAATTTAAAAATCTTAAAAATATTCAATATCTTATTATTTCTCACTAATTTTCCTTTCGTTCCTACGGCAGCTATATGATATAGTAGTTCGATATTGATAGAATTAAAATCGAAATTCGAAAATATTTTAAAAGTGTCATATTCCAGAGTAGAAGAGAATATTATATTATATTCCCATTAATTTTCAACGCGGCCAATAAGATTTTGCCGTGTTCCAATATTGATTGATTTATGTTAAAATTAGCAGCTGATCTTGAAGTTAGCTGTTTGTGGGAA
Source organism: Drosophila prostipennis (assembly GCA_037075205.1). Classification (NCBI taxonomy): domain Eukaryota; kingdom Metazoa; phylum Arthropoda; class Insecta; order Diptera; family Drosophilidae; genus Drosophila; species Drosophila prostipennis. The sequence continues at coordinate 36,472 of JBAMCJ010004297.1, forward strand.
TCGAAGTTTCACACTTGGCAAAATCCCAACTGCTTCCAACGAATGGACGCAGTGGGAAAAGGGTGTAAGTGGAAACATCAAAATTGGACATTACACATCGATTTATCGATGCCATCGATAGTGACATTTATCTCTAGGCTAAATTCATTGGGCTCCGACTTTTCATATTTTGTGTCGTCCTTCGGGACGCAGAACACGCTCATCAACGGTGTTTTTAATGCAATGATGGGGAAAATGGTAGTTCCATACAATTAATTATCTTTTAATTTGGAATATATTCGCTCCTTTTAATATCTTTTTGTTTAACTTTTAGTAAATTAGTGGCTATTGTATACTTTTTATTCCTGTTTTCTTAAATAACTTAAATTCTTTAGTTTTTGATCACTAACTCATAGCGGCTTTTTCTCCGTTATCATGGTTTACAAAGGTGCAATATTCGAGGTTGAAGAAATCTGTGACCGTCTGTCCAGTGTGCGGTTGGCACAAACCTTCAATTGCACCTAACGGACGGGCACTTTAAGAAATGAAGTTGCCAAACTATGCAGTTTCCGAAAAGGTCGAAAATGTGGCCCATTATCGCATGCGTGATTTTCCTCGACGTCTTCCGCGGTGCAGTGCCTCGTTCGCAGTTAAATTCCGGATTGCAAATCCGAAACCCGAACGGATCGTACTTATCGTGACAATGTTCGCATTGGACCTCTTTTTTGGCTTTACTGGCTGTACTTTTCCGTCATTTTTGGATTTTATCGCCGCTTGGCTGTCTACGAACAAGTTGACCACATAGTGTGGTCAGTTTATATTTTGAGCCACTTCTGCAGCTTTCCTTATGCCGAAGACTTCCACCTAGAATATGCTGGGTAGCTTACAGGACAGTATAAGCCCGCTCCTACTCCTCCTTCCATCTTGGAGCCGTCAGTGTATATATCGAGGAGTTGAGTCTGGTCCCGACCCGTTTTCCAGTCGTAACTTCCATTTTTTCCAGAGCTTCCACAGATATCGGAATATATAAAATGGTTACATATTTCGGGTCGTCTTTTAAAAGTGTAAATTCAATTTTTTCCAGAGCTCCCACAGATTTTATCGGAATAATTCCTCTAAAAAATCTTGATGGGTTATGGATTATGTATTTAAAGCGGTTTCCTGTTTCTTGACAATTTTGTTTAATTTTTTCTCCAATTCCTCCATTTGGTTCTCCCTAGAGAATTTTCACAAACATTTGTGAAAATTAATTATACGAATGGAAGATTCACACAAAAAATAATTGTCAAACAGTCCCCAATCACAAAAAATTGTCAATTTTGTCAAAGATATAGGTGCGTGTTTGTGCTAATGTGTGTATTTGTTGTTGTGAAAGTAAAAGCCTATTCACATTAGGCAACATCTACCGTTTACCGTCTACCGTCTCAGACGGTCATACAAATTTGACAAGCTAAACGGGTGAAAATATTCCACCGTCAACCCTTTGATGTTCCTATCCCATCTTTTTCTTCTAGTATTTTTAGTATATTTTGTACCAAACATCATAAAAAAATCAAAATTCAAAACGAAAAGACTTTAATGTCAACGAAAATGAAATTCCAAATAAAAATTCCAGGCGGTGGAGCAGGTAAATTTTAGTAGAACTTTTTGAAACAGTTATAGCAGATCTTCCCCTACATTGCAGTTTCGAAGAGTACATCGACCAGCACTGAGTGGAGCGTAGAAATGGAAAGTGTCATGAAGTTTTAACCGGAGAGAAGTGCGGGGGCGTAGTTAACACGAAAACCCCCCTGCCTACGCCCAATGTCATGGACAGCAGTGCCGACAAAGTTGCAGATCGCCATTGGGAGTCGCGAGAAATGCTCTCTTTAATGACAGAATGCCGCTTTTTAAGATGGATTATGAAATATAAATGTTAAAAAAATTGTCAAAGCCATTGACAAATTTTATATATACAATATATATATATATATTTTAACAAACAAATGATTCATGTCCACATTGTCCATTTCATTGTCGAATTGTCAGATTTCTGCAAATAAAATTTCCACATTCAATAAAATATTCATGTCTTATTTTATTCACATTGACACTCGAAACGGAAAATTTAGACGGCAAACGGTAGACGGTAGTGTGAACCTGAATTTCTTTTTTTTTACCATCTTCCCAACGTTCCCCCAAAATATACTGTAATGTGAATAGGCTATAACTATTTACTTAGCAGCTATTTTTGTGGTTGGGGACTGTTTGACAATTATAACAGTTGATTTTACCAAGTTTTTTGTTTTGTGTGTGGGAGTGAAAACTAATAATAATAAACAATCTCGCTATTGTCAACCCGAATTCCGGATCTCCGTTATTCGAATTTTCCGGGTCAACGGTATTTTTTGGTATTTAAGCAAACCTGTTTTTCAACAGAAATTGCCATTGATAATCGTGGGTCCACCCTGTGCCCACATTAGATATCGCTATCAATAGGCCGGTCGCAACGGAATCGAAGAGATCGTTTTGATCGGACGCCGAGATAAGTGAGCTGCTTGGCCTGGTGAAGGAGAATAATATATTGGGCAAGCTCAATGGGAAGACCCACCTCCAAACAGGTTTTACAGGAGGCTCTCAGAATCGATGAAGGCTAAAAATATATCAAATCCGGAGACCAAAACGAAACCAAGCTGCTAATGTTCAAGAAGACATATTTTCAAGTGAAACGCAGCAATGCAGTCAGTGGGGCTGCCAGGAAAACGTGCCCCCACTTCGAGATTCATGCAAGAATTCTTCCAGTCCAATTAATTTAATTTATTTTCGTTTTATCCCAGTGCTACAGGCTAGGTGAAGCCTCTTAGTTATGGCACCAGTCACTTTGGGTACAATATTTTGACATAAATCATTTTGTCATACTTACTAACATTATAAGATCTTAAAAGTAAACAAACATAAGAAAACATTTTTATTACAAGTCAAAAATTAAAAGGGAAATCATTTGAAAAACAAAAAATAAGAAAGTTACAGAAATTGTGGATTTTCAGAAATTATCACATTTAAATTTAAAGCAAAAGTTAAAGTTAGAATCTGCCCTGAAGGTGAGAATTAAAGCTGTAATACACTGGCGGAAGAAATAATAGAAACGGCTGACTCGCTTTCGTTTTTTTTGTATTTCATAAAAAACAAAGTAGATATATTTCAAATATTTTTTTTAAACATATACTTAAGTATGTTTTATAATAAGGAACAAAAAGATTTTTACAAAACACGTGTCGACTTAGAAAAATAATTTTCAGTTTTACCTGTTTTACAAAAGGTTGAAACTTCATAAACACCATTTTTTTAAGCCATAATGGCTCGTAAACTAATATTTAGTAGTAATACTGCAATACTGTAAGGCATCGGCGAGGCAAAGAGTGTACAAGATTGGCACAAGTTGACGGAGAAATGGCGTACCACTCGCTTTGAACTTTCTCCCACAATGCTTTCTTATTTGGGGCTTTGAAGTTTCCAATTCTTCTTTTTAGGTGTCCCCATAAATGCTCAATCGGATTTAGATCTTTAGACCTTTCCTTAGTCCAAAATATAGGACCAACTCCAGACGATGAAAAGCATCCCCCTAGCATTATGTTCCCTCCACCATGCTTAACAGTCTTAATCGTATGCGTAGGATCGAAAGCAGTGTTCATTGGCGTCTCACATATATTTTTCCATCTGAATCACACATATTAATTTTAGTTTCATCGGACCAGAGGACATTATTCCAGTTTTGGCGGTCCTGGTGTCGTTTTGCTAAAATCAGCCTATTTGCAATATTTTTTTTGCTTATAGATGGTACTTTCCTGGCTGGATATGCTCTCAGATCTCGTTCCATCAGCCTGCTTCTAATTGTTTGAGTCGTAACTGATGCCCCCAAGTTATTTTTGACTTCCTTGGCTGTAAGGAATGGGTCATTTCTTATTGTTCGAGCCAAAATGTCGTCAAATCTTTTGGTTGTGGCTCGCTTTCTGCCTCGGTTTTCTTCTTTATCGATGTGATGAACCGCGGAAAACACTTCTTTCTTTGAGCAATTCATTAATTCAGCTATTTCACTCATTGATTTGCCTTCATCACTTAGATGCTTTATTATACGCCTTTCCGGAACGGAAAGTATTTAAACTTGTTGGAAATAAAAAGAGTCTAAGCCGAAATTTCGGTTGAAATAAGTATCGTTTAAATTTTTTTTCCAGGTCGACCACATGTATGCATAATAAAAATTATGCACACCGCACATAATAACGGCGAATGGGGATCAAAATGTAACACAAAATAAAGAACAGTTATCAGTGCTCGCCTTGTTATTGATTTGAAGCCCAGAACTTTCGTACTTACGTAGCTATTTAATAAGAAGTGCAGAAGTGAAAATCGTTTCTATTATTTCTTCCGCCAGTGTATTTCAAAACAGTTGGATACAATGTATTCCTTAAGGTATACCCTAAGATCAGATTGAGGAGATTCCATTACTTGGTTACAATGCCAGTCTGGTGGTTGCTGGTTACTTTCATATTCGTTGATTGGCGCAAACTTCTTTCTTCTCATTTCCACAAAGTTCGTTTTTTGAAAAGCACCTGAATTTTGAATGCATTCATTCAGTGTTGGGAATGAAATTAATGCACTCCATTTTTGAACACCTCCACATAATGGTCAACCCTCTATAAATGTTCAAAATATTTTTTTTATTAACAGAAAAGAAATTAATTTAGAAAACAAATATAAGAGAGATAGTTAAAAAACGGGCAAAAAGTAATGATAGCATTTGTTTTTTTTATCATTTTGTTAATTAATTTATATAAAAATCATGGCTTGATCAGCGTGGATTTTTGAGAAGTATTTTAACGTACTTTGACGTACATTTTTCATATTTTCGTTTAGTTTTTAGCATGGAGTAGAAAATATGTAGTGGTCGGCGTCCTATTAAGTGAGCATAGGAAATTGCCAAATCAAGTTTCAGAATTTTCAGCAATTCAACAACCTCGAGGCTGTTGAAAATGTTGTTGAATCGTTGAAAACCAGAGTTGGCACCTTTTTTGCTAAAAGTCATGAAAACTCTGTCACGTTTTAGTATCACCAGTACCCCATATATACTTTAAAAGCAAGTTAGACAGTTTATTTATAGTTATTCTTACCCTGCTAACAATTTTAAACAGTAACTAACAATACAAAATCAAATTTTAGGTGTTTAAAGTTCCATGACACTTTTCAACAAATAACAGCTGTTTGAAAATTCAACAGGAACCATTCAGGGTCGCTCCCTTAATTGCTTAAATTTCCTGTTGAATTTTCAACAATTCAGCAATTCAACAGTTTAGGGAATCCCCTCTCTATACTTTTTGAAGTCCTTTACCTAGTTTCTTGAGCTTCCTCTGACAGTTGACCTATTGCTAATAACGCATTCAAAATAATTTCAAAAATTGTGTATTAAAAGTGCCAAAAACAGCAAACCGAAACAGCTGACTTAAGGAAATGAGCGACACAGCTGATCCAAACAACTGACCGAAACAGCTTACCTACACTGGACATTAAAAAAAAAACAAATTTTTTGTGAATTAGAAAAAAACGAGAACGGAAGCTAACTTCGGCAAGCCGAAGTTTTAATACCCTTGCAGATTTCACGCATGAAAACTTGACTAGAAAAGCAACATGAATTAACAAAACAACAAAATATTTAAAAATTGAAAAAAAATATAATTTTAAAATTTTTCACCCTATTGTTCCTATGGGAGCTATAGGATATAGACGTCCGATCGGCACACTTTTACCCTAATCAAGGTATGCAAAAAGGAATCCGATTTGGAAAGTTTCATGTCAATAGCCTATATTCTGCGCGAAATATCCTGAAAAACGTCTAATCTTGACCGATTTCACCATATTGTTCCTATGGGAGCTATAGGATATAGACGTCCGATCGGGTCGGTTTTCAAACTTGATCTGCGTACCATGCGCGGATCCACGGGGGGTGATGTGGGTGATATATCACCCCCCACTCGGGTGAAAAATGAAAGAAATTTTGGTACTCAAAAAGTATGCAACAAAAAAATTGTTCTGATATCACCCCCCACAACAGAATCCTGGATCCGCCACTGCTGCGTACACATGTTTTAGGACGACTGAGAAAGTTTTAAGTCGCTAGCTTTTAAACTGATTTACTATATGTATTTGTATTAATCGTTGCTCTTGCGGTCGCTCACCCCAGTGTGCGACGTGCAAAGTGTTTAGAGGGCTAAAAACATAGAGTAAGAAACTATCAAATAAAAACACCTCTTTACGAGGTAAAAAACCAGGGTTTGAAAATGCTGTGAATGCTTCCTATGTTTTGCTTTTACTGTGCTACTGCTATGAAAGTTTTTGGAAGTCGGAAGCAAAGCCGAAGCAAAATCAACGACAGCCACAGTCGACTGTTAAAATTTCGTCGGAAGCAATGTTATAGCAGCATTTTACATTTGAAAGCAGCAGTTTACATTTGAAAGCAGCAATTTACATTTGAAAGCAGGGACCGTAATCATTATAAGTTAAATAACAAAAATTACTTTGTAATGTTTAAAATTCAATTTTTATATTTTTCTTAGAGCATATTAATTATTTTTGATCAACAAAAATAAGACTCAAAAATAATGATTACTGATGATTTGTATTTTTTTTGCTCAAAATAAAACTCATCAGATCCTCGGGGCCGTCCTGTAAGACTTTTCTCCAATCTGATTTCACAGCCGTTAAAGACGTTATTAATTTAATGTCATATTTTTCTAATGTTTGAACTATTTCCAAAGCCAAATTTTTGGAGTTACTACACTCATAAAAAAAAATCGAAGAATTTCCTTAAAATCTAGAAAATTCTTTCTTGAATTTTTGCCAAAGGCGACCTCACCTTTGTTTCAAGAAATGGTTTTTTTGAAAGGCACCATTAAAACAAGAAAAAATATTTCTTGTTTCAAGAAATTAAATTTCTTAAAACAAGAAAGGGTTTTTTAGAAAGCCACCATTAAATCAAGAAAAAATATTTCTTAAAACAAGAAAGGCGATTCTTGTTTCAAAGGTGGTTTGTTTCTTGTTTCAAGAAATTAAAATTCTTGTTTCAAGAAAGGGTTTTTTAGAAAGGCACCTTTTAAACAAGAAAAATTCTTTCTTGTTCAAATTTCCTTTCAAGAAATTTTATTTCTTGATTTAAGAAATAATATTTCTTGAAAGGAAGTTTTATATTAACACTGAAACCCTAAAAATAAAATGTAACTTGGTTTTTTCTTTTGCATATTATATTTATTTACATTTAAAACATTTAACACTTAACATTTAAAAAATTTTAAATAACACATTTTTGACTCAAGAAAACATTATTATTACCCAAGGTCTGTTAAACTTCATATGACCTAAGGTGATCCATTTTCTTCGCCTTTCCTCATCTAGAAAAAAAGAGTTATTGGGATATCAATGATTTGTTTTTAGATTTGTTTTTGAAGTAATGTAATGTTAATAATAGCCAAAATACAAAAACCCGTTGGTCAGACGACCGAGAGAGAGGAGCAAGATAGGTAGAAAATGAAGGGTTAAAAATCGAATTTCAGAGAGAGAGAGGCACGGGAGAGACACGTACATACATACATATATATTTACATACAGTCCTTTGCGCGAAGGGAGACCGAATGTAAGCAGGTCAGATCATGATGGAACTATACATCATGGATGGAACTCTCTTAAGCGATAGAATGAGATAGGTAGATAGAGACTGGCACAAATAACGTCCTCAAAAGAGGGCAGCTCTCGCGACGAGATCACCTTGTATAGTTCCATCATGGTTCCATCATGGGTCAGATCATGACAATTTTAAGAAGGAGAAGAGAGAAACGTCGCGACGCGTAGGTCAAGCGAGCGAGAGAGAGGAGCAGAATATGAAAGGGTTGAAAATCGGGTTTCAGATCAGGTGAGCCGGGTACATGCATAGATATTTACATGCATACATAAGTATGTCAAACAAATACAACATATTTTTCTTACCTTAGAAGGTTTTAAAACAAAATTACAGCTTCGCCAAACAAATTATTTGGCTGATGCAACTGCAGGTATTTTCACTCTGAAAAATAAATAAAATGCGAGTAATAAGATAAAGTTATTATAGAACTCTACACCCACAAATTTATGTACAAATGTATGTATGTACGTAGCTCTTAGCTAAAAAACAATTCAACTAAAGTGGTATAAGCTTGGTAAAAAGATTTGGAATTTATCCTTTAATTACATACATACAATTGTACGCGCGATATACAAAAAATTATATATTTACATACCTTTGAATATTTTGAAAAAGGCTTCACCTCTTATCCGCTTGAAAATCACGTCCATCACTTACGAATTTTTTTCACAACTGACGCTCGGGTGATCAGAGAAGTCGGTAGCCGGGTAGTAGAGTAGTCGGGCCGAGTAGGCCCTTCGTCCCACTTCGTTTTTCTTGTCGTTAACATTCGGCAGCCGAAGGAAGTCAATGCCTACTTTTCTATATTCTAGGGTCATTTCATTCATATATTCAAAGGTGATTTTGTCCTTAAATACGTACAAAAATGTTTTGGCTGCGACGGCAAAACAAACATATGAGATTTTCATTTTTCTATTTTTAAGAAAAATTCTTTCTTGAATTTTTTCCATCAAGAAAGGTTTTCTGTATTCAAAGGCAAATTTTCTAATAACAAGAAATTTTTTTTCTATTTTCAAAGGTAGGCCGATTCAATGGCAAGATTTCCAAAATTTAGAAATTAATTTTTATGAGTGTAGACCCAACTCCTTTCAGCTCAACCATCCCCAAAATAATTGATTTAACTTGGTCATCTTTAATGAATTGAGCACTGATACCAAATATGTTACGGCAGAGCCTTGTTCCGCTATCAATTTTGAGGGATAGGAGCCGTTGGGATAACTCCAATTTCATATCAATGCTTATATTATCAGCCACTTTGCATACCGCCGTTCGAACATTACTTGCGTTAAGCACAAAGCGTTTGCCTGTTTTTTCTTGAAATCCACAGCAGATGGGATCAATAATATTTCTTAAATTACTTGAATTTAATACATTAAATGGAATATTGTCCTCCGTTACTAATCCGATATACGACCGAATTAATTGATTTTTATTCAATTTTACCTGTATCGACTGGGTTTTTGTGGAATACGGCTTTTTCACCCCTCCATCTTCGATTTTAATTGCCTCCTCTTCGATTCCGTGGACTTTCCATAGGTGGCTTTTTAAATTGTAAGTCCGGTCATTCTTCATCAAAACTTTGCACAATGTTACAAAGTATTTCCAGACAAAAGAAAATTTTTTATTTCTGGCAGCCATTTCGATCAGGAGATATTTTTGAATGTTAAAGTTGCTTTCAGAGTGCTGACAGCAACACGAAAGCAATGCTTTTTGCTTTCGGAAGGCTGTAGTACTGTTAATGTTGCTGTGCTTCCAAAAGCCAAAGCAAAGCAAATGTTAAACTATTTTGACATTTCATATTTTTGCTTTTGCTTTGCTTTCCTGTAAAAAGTCTGTTGATCTCACAGTAACAGCAAAGCATAAATATAGGTGCTTTTGCTTCTCAGCTCACAGTTTTTGAAACCCTGTAAAAAACTAGTGACGATCGCACCTTCAACATACAAAAGTTCTGATATCAACATTTGTGACGAAAAATTATTACACTCGTCATTAAAATTATCTGATTTGGCCCGCCCTAACAAACTAAGAGTATTCCAGCCTTTTTCTTCTTCACTCTTTACAGGCATTTTGTATTGCAGCGTTGGGGAATCTCAAGGGCCATACAGATTAAAGTTTTAAAGAAAATCGTTAGAGCCGTTTTTGAAAATTAAAAATAAAAAGCTAAACAGAATCATTTTTAAAAATTTTTATTTTGTCAAAACTTTTTAAAATATGGTATTTAGACAAATTACGTTTAGCAGGCGTTTATAGTATTTCAAAATAACTTTAAAACCCACAGTGCAAGTCTCTAGCTTTAGTCGTAATGAAGTTAGGCCGTCAAAAAGCCATTTATAGCTGTTTTCCCGCTAAACTAGCGGGTTTTTCCAAAAGTGGTAGAAATAAAGTTTCTTATATACAATTTTTAAGACTTTAAATTTTTCATTTTGATTAGTCTCCAAAATCTTATATTGGGTATAACTTTTGAACGGAGCATCGGATTTTATAATATGACTCCTCATTCGACGCGGATAGAAACACAACGAGGGGGCATTTATCCCAACCGGCCCCAACAGCTCAACGATGAGCTGCCCAGTTCAAATTATATAAAAACAAGAGAAAACGCTGTAGTCGGGTGCCCTGACTATCAGATACCCGTTCCTCAGCTAAAGGGAATGCGAGGGAGATGGAGATATAAAACTTTGATCACGCATAACTTTATAACGAAAGGTCCGAATTGAAAAATTTCTTCTACATTGGGCGTGGCACCCCTTTGAAACAAACTTGCGCTGCGTAGGAACTTCTAGAATCTGCATGCAAAATGCCAATCTTCTAGCTTTTATAGTTTCCGAGATCTCAGCATTCATACGGACAGACAGACAGACGGACATGGCCAGTTCGACTCGGCTAGTGATGCTGATCAAGAATATATATACTTTATAGGGTCGGAAACGCTTCCTTTTCCCTAGTAGATACTTTTGCACGAATAAAATATACCCTTTTACTCTACGAGTAACGGGTATAAAAATGAGGGAAATTGTCGTTTTTCGCCTTGGTGGCATCATTGACCAATTCGCCGCAGAGCAAATGGTGCCTCTATATACTTTCTTACTCTATGGTGGGAACAATACTACTATTTTGACCGCAGCTGTATGCTTTTACGTTGTATGGCTATGTTGTCTTTTATTTTATTTTCTAAAATTATATCGTACTGGCTGGAGCCAACGCCTCTGCCGAGGAGACGGACGAAGGCACCGAAATCACGTCGGAGACTGGCGATGATGAACCACCGCCTGTCGGAGTGCTTCGCCTTCGGGGATAAGAAGTCCTACACCATCTACCTGAAGGACTACATGAAGAAGGTGCTGGCCAAGCTGGAGGAGAACGCCCCCGACCAGGTCGTGTGTTCAAGACCAACGTGAACAAGGCCCTGAAGGACATCCTCAGCCGCTTCAAGGAGCTGCAGTTCTTCACCGGCGAGTCGATGGACTGCGACGGCATGGTGGCCCTGGTGGAATACCGCAAAATCGATGGCAACAGCGTTCCAGTGCTGATGTTCTTCAAGCACGGACTGGAGGAGGAGAAGTGCTAAGTGGCTTGTAATCGATCGCCCTACCCCCGGAACTATACTCATACATTCCTTCTACATAAATATTTATCAGATGCCTAGTTACAATTTTGAAAGTCTTAAATTTATGTTAAACGCTGACAAGATGCCTGTCCCCTCGATTTGTGCGATTTTATTTTTGATTTCTTTCTTTGTTTAAAATCACACCGAGCTAAACAATTGAATTGCGCCAATACCTATTGTAATTAAAATAATATTTTGATAGCAACACCTTAAATTTTAAATGCATTTTCGCTACAATTTATGCATAAAATAACCGCAAAATGGGAACACCAGTACTGAAATTAAACGGAAACCATATACAACTGTACATAAAAAAAGATAAAGAGTGTCACTTTAAGAATATTTTAACAGCAAAACAAACCATGAATCCGTTTGCCTTTGATACCCCCGGAAGGTTGGTAAATTTCAGAATTTTTCAAACTTTGAGGTCCTTTTGCTAAGAATTCTTGCGTCGGGGAACTTTTTGGAAAACGCTGTTTAACTTGGGAATTCCTAACGAGTTCAAATCGCTTCCATCGAGGTAAATTTAAAAAGCATTAATTTTGTAACACAGTGTTATTACATGGCCAAGAGCACGACTCACAAAGAGACTCGAAAATTAATGGGAAAATTATAGGAAATAAATTATAGTTTCTTTGGTTTTTATCGTATTCTCTTTTACTCTAGGACATGACATTTTTATACCCGTTACTCGTAGAGTAAAGGGGTCGATTGTATTCGTGCAAAAGTATGTAACAGCTAGAAGGAAGCGTTTCCGACCCCATAAAGTATATATATTCTTGATCAGGATCACTAGCCGAGTCGATCTAGCCATGTCTGTCCGTCTGTCCGTCTGTTCGTCTGTCTGTCTGTCCGTCTGTATGAACGCTGAGATCTCGGAAACTATAAAAGCTAGGAGATTGACATTTTGCATGCAGATTCTAGGAGCTCCTACGCAGCGCAAGTTTGTTTCCAGAAGGTGCCACGCCCCCTCTAACGCCCACAATAGTTTATAAACGATTTTAAAAATTTAAATATTTCGGAAAAGTAAAAATGCAGTTTTGTTGTGTTTATCAATACCTATCGAAATGTAGAAGAAATTTTTTAAATCGGACCATTCGTTTAAAACTTATGCCTGATCAAAGTTTTTATCTCCCTCGCACTCCCTTTAGGTGAGTTACGTTTATTAGATAGTCGGGACACCAACCCGACTACAGCGTTCGCACTCCCTTTAGCTGAGTGACGGGTCCCTGCAG